>JAYDZE010223860.1:0-20359 GCA_034509125.1 Monilaria moniliformis
AATGAATGAGCCTCGCCCTCACATTTTCGAATTGTATTTACCCTGCACTGATTTTTATGTAATACTGGATATGAAAGACAATACACCATAGAGAAACCAATCATATGACTCATACATAGCTGGAACGTCTTAGGAAAAAATCCATCTTGAACACCTACAAGCAAAAAGAAATGTAATTAATATTCGTCTAGGTGATGGTATAAATTTAAAAAAATGCACAAGGTAAAAGCAACTAACCTCGCCAACTCCTAAAAACTAAGAAAGCGAGTCTAATTCTTGCAGCTATTAAGTCCAAAAGCGAGTAGTGTCAGTATTTGCCCAGTTACAATCTAAAATTCAAAAATGGTTAGTTTTGATTGGAAGATGATAATGATTCCATACGCTTCAAAAATCAATACAATGAATGAGCCGGACCTTTATCATTTGGGACTGCATTTACCCTACACAGATTTCAATGTAATACATGATATGAAAAGCAACCACATTATTTTCTAAAGTACACCATAGATAAACCACTCATACAAAGCATCAGCACGTGATTTACTAACATGTCAAATATCTAGTGTAGCATTTGGAAGTGCTTCTAGTGATGGCGGCCGATAGAAGAACTCGATTGATACCAAAGTCCATCAAATTTTATATGCTCTTGATTGGATGAGAGAATATCGAATGAACAACTTGAAGAGTTTAGAAATATAAAATACTGAAAATGAAAGAAGAAAACGAAGAAGATAAAGACGGTAAACCGAATTTAACAAGAAGATCAAGAACAAGATATTGAGAAATATTATTTTCCAACTACGGATTATTACTATTAAAATACTCAAAATCCAAATTTTACTTATGATTTGCAAAATTAGCTAAATTAGGTAATTTTTGTAATTGAATGATAATTATGAGATATATGCCCATTTTGACTTCGATTTGAAAATTGTAATTTTTGTGAACTTGTATTCAAATAAGAAGTCACTGTCTTCGGTTTGAAAATTAAAATGAACATTCCAAAGATTCAAACACCAGCACTCACATTAATAAATAAATAGGTATATTCAATTCTATAAAGTATCTTGTCAACATGAAGAGATAAATTACGTTAATCGGCTCATTACCGCCCTCTCTGCCCAGCTGATAGCGATACCGCACGGGGGACGCATAACATAGGCGGCACAACGCAAAGACATATGGAAGTAGAGTCCTTAGCATAGTAACGTCATTATAGTTAGTAGAGCCTTCTAGAGAATTCGCACAAGCCTTGGTATTTGGCTTGGGTTGAGGCCTTGCAAAAGGATCGACTTCCCTTCGTCCGATACATATATCTTCAGTTCCGGTCTCTTCAATAAAGTTATATTCCATGGTCTCGATTAATTGTCTCGCTTCTCTTACTTCCTCGCATATTACTTGTCTATTGCACCATTCCGCCCACCATCACACATACGTTGAACACACTCGGCACTATCATGCGCTACAAATCATCCACGCTTCTTTACTCTACATCACCAGCCCACTACTGCCATCAATAGTCGACGTTTTGAAAATTCGAAGTGGGCTGGCCCAGCCCGATTCACTTACCAAGTGGGTCTGACCTGGATCCAGATATCAAAAAATCAACCGAGCCTAGTCCGACATAGATATGGGCCTAGGCTGATCCAGGCTTCACTAGACCTAATTTTGGGCTGGGCGCCCGACCCACTTGACTACTCTAACCTCCAACGGAATCGGTTCGTCTGAACCAACCCTTCGCCGTAGAGTTCGGCAGTGTAGAAGACAAGTCCGGCGAGACGAGTAGTCTCCGGCGCGGACGGAATGGAGGAGAGAGAACGAGAAATCGTCGGAGGGGTGTGGCAATGTAGAAAAAGAAATTAATTCATGGTATGGAGAAAGTAAACATGAGCGACCAATGATTCAATGACGAGACACGTGTATGGTAATGAAATTACCAGAAAAATGATATATGCAAATTCCAAAAAAAATTGCATCAAATCAATAAACTAAAGATGAACAAAAAGGGCTTTGTTGTACATTTCGCAATATGGATACGTGTCGCCCGCAGGCCCTCTTCTATATACTTTCCCGCTGATTAAAAATAATAAACAATAAAAATTTCAGCTGAATATTCTGTATGAAGAACAATTGCTCCATGGGTTATCCACTTTTGGTGTGCTCACAAGTTTGATATTTTTATATCAATTGTTGTATCTAGAGCTGCGGCATGACAGCATAAATCGACAACTCTTAGTGCCGAAGAGAATTTTCCGGTGGCAATGGCAATCAGCACCGTTGTTTCGCACCGGAATTTCAGCTATTTCGTCGGTTCTGGTAAATATCTATTTGCTAAATTGACATTACTGTGTTCAGTAATTTGTTCTGTATAATGAACAATGAAGTTGAGAGCTTATCCTTTTCGGATATAGTATTGCAAAATGTTTGAGTAAGTCATTATCATGATTTCCAACTAGAGGCTTGAGATTAGTCTGTATTATTCTTTTGTGAGTGCGGAAAATGGCGACAGGATTAACTGGCATTCAGTTAGTTTCTTGTGTGAGCTTTGGTGTATTAAATTGAAAAGCATTAGTTGATACAGTACTATTTCAGCTGTCTGATGATGGGTTGGACTAAAGGATTTGAAAGGAGCTCGGTATTACTTCGATGTTTTCGCGATGAGCTTCAGTTTGCTCCAATCGGAGAAATCTGCAAAAGTTCTCTGACTGGGAAAAACAGAGAAAAGAAAAGGAAAGAAAAGGCAGAATTAGCATAACTAGGCTTGTCTTTGATTTTATATATGGCACAGGGTAAATGCACTCTCAAAAGCCCAGGCTTCGTATCTGAATAGTTCGAGCTCATGTATTAATTTGAGGGTTTGCAACTCCTAAGGTGTTAATCAGTTCACTATTTTGTCTTGAGGCGTATCGCTATCCATTAGAGAGAAACTTCCACTCCATACAAACTATAAGGACCAGTTTCAGCCATTTCGTTTGCAATATTTTACATTTGATAGTCCTCTTAGATTGTAATGGTTGCATCCCTGCTTTTTCTTTTTAACAGGACGAGTTTATCATAGAGAAACACCACCAGATCGTGAAAGATGTAGGGACTCAAGTGTCAGAGCAGTGCAGTATGTGCATAAGAAAATGTTCTGCAGCAAGCTCTATCATCCGGCGGCAAGCTTTTCATTTGGCTATGTGTATCAATCATCCATTCCTGCTAGAGATAAACCAAACAGAGAAATCCCAAGATCAAAGGCGATGTTTCATCTTAACTTGGATCATGTTCTCATAATGTCCCATCAGACGAGCAATAAGCTTACATCTATGAACAAAAGGGTAAAAAGCAGGGGAGCATATGAATCATGTCTTTCTTCAGCTTACTCTGATGCTGGTTGGATTCAAACAAGGAAGTTGGATAAGCTCGGGTTTAGCTATGGCCAGAAGCCTCCATCAAAACATACAACAGTGATGAGGACTCGGGCTGAATTCAAATCTGAAGAGCATGACATTACAAGCACTGAGTTCGAGACCCCAGTATCATCTGAGGGGGCAGGTGAAGCTGCTTTACCTGAAGGAGCTGAGCCAGCAAAACCATGGGGGAGCCAGTTTCCTAAGCGCTGGGTGATGGTGCTCCTCTGCTTCGCTGCATTTCTGTTGTGCAATATGGACCGTGTAAAGCTCATCATTATCTCCTCTATCTGTTTTTCTCAATGTCAGCCCGATTATCTCCACTAAGTGTGTATTTTTCTCTCGTCCAAATTTATACTAGTAGTAGGTTATTAATTGGGTTTCTTGTTCAAGATTATATCAGTAGAAGGTTATTAATTGGGTTTTCAAGTTTTCATACTAGCCAGATAAGATCGAATTTACTGATTACTCTGACATTTTTGTTTGTTTGTTTTAGGTGAATATGAGCATAGCAATACTCCCTATGTCAAAGGAATTTAATTGGAACAGTGCTACAGTTGGCCTAATCCAGTCTTCTTTTTTCTGGGGTTATCTGCTCACTCAGGTTTTTTCATGTTTGAATTACTTGTTTCACCTATTTAAAAGGCGTAATCTTCACTGTAACACCATTATCTGAACTAGCTTCTTGCTGTCATCTTTGGCAACACTATATACAAAGCAAAGTCTATTTCCTCAAGTAGGATGTGCTTAATCTGAAGTTTTTGGCTTTGGTTTGACTGTACGCAAAGGTTGAATGTATGCTACTGTTGAAGCAAAATTTTACTAATGGTCAGACGTATACTTGCATTCCTGCAAACATCAGATTTACTGTCTTGATATCTAATGGAGTATTGTTCTATAGAGAATATGTCATTCTTCAGCATATCATGCCGTTTCCTATTCCGACCATTTTTTATTTCTTAAAAAACAGTGATAAAAATAAACTGAAACCATTGTTTCTCAGCATGGCATGTCTTGTTTGCTAAGCATTTTATCCTCAGCATAAATAAGACTCAAGCTGATCTCTGACGTCATTTGAGACAATCCTGCAGCAGCTATATTCTCTTCTTTACATAAGTTTCTTCACATGTTCTTTGACTAGATCATTGGTGGCATATGGGCTGATAAAATTGGTGGGAAGCTAGTACTCGGTTTTGGAGTTGTTTGGTGGTCTGTCGCAACAATGTTCACACCAATAGCTGCAAGAATTGGACTCCCTTGCTTACTTGTAACGCGAGCTTTTATGGGAGTTGGCGAGGTTAGCTGCTTGTGTGTTCTGCATGACTTAATAAAGATTTTAAGGACAAACACACATACCTATATTTAGTTGTTTCTGGTGCACTGGATCTCTTGTAATTGTAATAGCATTTATTTCCCGCTTGGAATTGGCATCCCACTCAAAGTATTCCTGCATGCGAAAGCTAGATCTTTCCTATTATTTTACTTTCAGATCTTGTTCTGCACATTTTTAATTTTTAGCATCACCATAAAAATTGGGATTGTATATACTGATGTGAAGTCTATACACAATTGCAATTCATCACCTGTGGACTGCAACTAGTGTATTTATGTTCAGTATGTCATATTTTGGTTCTAGTTCCTGCTCTTTCTTTACTGACAGGCTGCAGTTTAATTACTTACCTTGATGCCAATGAGACAGTGATGTCACTGTAGAAGACATTAAAGATTAACCTTTAAACACAATGGTCAAATTGATTTGCTGTTTTAAGTGAACTTCATCATACTAGTATTATAATTCTCATAGTTCCTAAAAGCGCTGTAATCAGATTGGCTACACAATTTAGTTCCAGTTGTACATAGGATGGATAAGGATGAAAATGGCATGCTTCAGGCGACAGATATTATCTAAAATTTTCCAAATTATTGCCTGCTTGCTCTAATCACATCACTACTGTGCAATGTGATGAACTTGATGCGTGGAGCATGATATCATGTCTAAAATATATTGTTGTTTTTTTTGTTAATCAGGGTGTCGCTATGCCTGCTATGAATAATTTGCTATCAAGATGGATTCCTGTCTCTGAAAGAAGCAGATCCCTTGCACTAGTGTACAGTGGCATGTATCTTGGTTCAGTTGCTGGTTTGGCAGTGTCTCCTGTATTGATCCACAAGTTCGGTTGGCCATCTGTTTTCTACTCTTTTGGATCCCTTGGAAGTATCTGGTTTGCACTTTGGTTGAGCAAAGTAAGGCCTTAGTTCTTGCTACAATGATTTCTGTGAGGAGGATGGTTGTTTCCTTAACCTGAAAAAGAGAGGAAAGAAAAGACAAAAAAAAAAAAAAAAACTGTCAATTTGCAATGTTAGAAAATTATACCCGAAAATCATTCGATTTGTAATGGTAAAAAAAATAAACCCAAAAATCCTTGATATACTAAATCTCCTTTTGCAGCTCCCATTCTGAATAATATTCTACAATATTCTTTTAAACAAGCTTATTTTTGTTGCAATTCTTGGAAAATTATCTTGTAGTTGCATTAGCCAGTTTTACTGATGCATCGAAAGAACCTCTGATACTCTTTCCCCTTATGTTTAATTCTTTTTATTGTTTTAATATGTTTGGTGCTATAAGTAACTGGCATATTTCATGTTCTACTGCTCTTCTAACAATCATCAACTCTCACCATTTTGTAGGCACACAGTTCACCTCAAGAAGATCCTAGTCTATGTTTGGAGGAGAAGAAGTTGATCTTGGGAGGCAACATTTCCAAGGAACCAGTCTCGAGTATTCCATGGAAGAAGATTTTGTCCAAGGCTCCTGTGTGGGCTCTCATTATATCCCATTTCTGTCATAATTGGGGAACATTTATTCTGTTGACCTGGATGCCTACTTACTATAACCAGGTACTCCTAGCTATTGAATGCTATGTAAGTAAATAAAAATTCAGCTCAAGTTTGTCTCCAGTGTAACATATGATTTCATTGCTAGAGATTTTTTTTAATTTAAATTTACATTTTAATAGGCAGTTCTTCTATATATTATTGTGTTTACCATATGCAGGTTTTGAATTTCAACCTCACGGAATCTGGATTGCTTTGTGTGCTTCCATGGCTCACTATGGCTGTGTTTGCTAATATAGGTGGTTGGGTTGCAGATACCCTTATAAGCAGAGGCTTCTCAATTACATCAGTTCGGAAGGTAAGTACTTCCTTTCTTGTTCAATGTTTTTCATGGACTTGTATGCCGTCAATGTATTATAGTGCAGAAGCATGCTTTCGAGATCAAACATGTGTGGAAGAGAATGACTCTTCTTCACTTCTTCATAATTGCAGATAATGCAATCAATTGGGTTCCTGGGCCCAGCTTTTTTTCTGACCCAACTTGGTAACGTAAAAACACCTGCCTTAGCAGTGCTGTGCATGGCTTGCAGTCAGGTTAGGGTTACTTTCTGTTCACATTCGTGGATCTTAAAAAAACAAACGAAGCAATAATTGCACGTTCTTCTTTCTCAGGGATCAGATGCATTCTCACAATCTGGTCTGTACTCCAATCACCAAGATATTGGGCCCCGTTATGCTGTGAGTACTCCTCATATTATTATGTACAGTTCTATAATCTCTCCACTGCTCAAACAGTGTCATGTTGTTCTGTTGCAGGGAGTACTCCTTGGATTATCCAATACTGCAGGCGTACTTGCTGGTGTCTTTGGGACTGCTGCAACTGGATACATTCTTCAACATGGTACTACAAATTCAATGCATCAGTTTATTTTCTTAGCTATATAGTAACTTTACGACTTTGATACTTCTCACAGGTTCTTGGAATGATGTGTTCAAAGTGGCGGTCGTGCTGTACATTGTGGGCACAATAGTGTGGAACTTGTTCTCCACTGGAGAGAAAATCCTGGACTAGTATTTATGTTACTACACCAGTACCAAGAGAAATGGAAGGTACATCTGAAGTCGCATAGCTCGCAAACAAATGAGACGGGTCAAACTTTCAGATTTCTTTAGACATCGAGCCCTGTCGATGGCTTAGCTGGTCGGGATGATTATGCATGTTGGTATCAGGTAAGGTAAGTGGAATTTCTTTCATGTTTACTACCAAATATATGCTAAAATTAGCAAAAGCCTATACCAGACCCTAGAGAGTGGTTGCTTTTCCTTTGACTTGTAAGCTGCTTGGAAAACCTCATATTATCGAATTTATTTTCTTAGTAGAGCAAAACTATTCTCTTTCCAGTTTTAATTACTAGCTAGCTTACAGCAGGGATTCTATTAGTATCCTCGAGATGTAGTTCATATCTTATTCATTCAAAGCCGCACTTGATTTTTTATGAATGAGCGTTTCTTATATATTGATATTTTTTAGTTCAAATCTTCTGTGTCTGTCATTGCATTGATGCAAGCTATATCTGAGTTTCGATTGTTGATTGGTGCACTCTTTTTTCAAGGATGGAAACTGTCTCTTATATTTGTGCATACAATTTGTCGCAATTTTTTCCGAGATATAACGCGACTTTCAAACAAAGTTACAAAACGGCACTTTGGAGAAAAAAAAAAGAGTAAATCATAATCGAGAGTTGTAACTTGAGACTTGAGAGAGAATAGGATTATAAACAATTATACAAAATTCAATTTTAGAATAGGGTTAAATGTTAATGATTGAATTTATCCTTACTTTTACAGAGTTTATTGATTGTATCTCAATCTTTTTTATTAATTTTATTTTTATTTTTTAACAATTGTATTAATTTTATGATAATATTTTTACTTTATTGATTTTATCATTAGAGTGAAACTCTAATGCTTGAATTGTGACTTGATATGTTGGAGGGTTATCTATTATTTTGATCCAAATAATAATTGATATACGAAGATTTTATATTTAACTTTTTTTAGAAACATTTATCTAAAAAATGATTGTTGAAATGATACAAGTTGGAAAGATAAAATAAAATTAAAAAAATTAAAAAATTGATATAATTGTTAAATATAGAAATATAATTGATAAAAAAAAAATTACAGTTGGAGTTAATCAGTAACGATAGGAATAAGTTCGATTATTAAGATCTTAGAATAAGATAAAAGGAGCTGTGTGCATTGATAACAATACGACACACCATTTGACCCTAAAAATCTGAAAATGATTGCGTGCAAAACACTTTATTATTCATTTAATACGTTAACTTCAAACTATAATTTACCATATACCTGGCTCTAATCAATTTTAAGGAGAATGTTCTAATGGATTAATTTATTTGATACGTAAATATAGGTATATATGTGATTAAATAAATCACATCTTAATGCAGAATTAAGATAAAATATTAGTAATAGGATTTAAAAATTATACAGGTAAGATTGATACCACATGATAGCTTTAGAATTTCAACGTTACACGTTTAAAGATTATTTTGTCAATCAATGCAAAATTAGTTATGTAAATCCCAAAATTTGTGATGATGTGCATTCTATGTTATAATGATGTAAATTTAATTTCAATATTATCTTGAAATATATTTTCGAATTTGTAATAGCGCTAGCACATTTTCTCTCTTCTATAATATTTCAAAATTTCATATAAGTCTCTCGATTTAAATTATTTTCTTCAGAAACCATATATTAAATTAAATGTGATTTTATAAGGATTCTAACAAAATCCTAATTGAATATATTCACCATGAAGAAATTTGCATAAAAATGGAATATGCGTTATGCTGATGCTGAAGTAAATTCATTGTTATGATGATATACATTAATGTTCTGATGATGTGAATTTAAGGTTATGATGAAGTGTATTTTCGTATTTGTTGATGGTGCCAATGGTAGCTGACAATTACACTTAATCATCGCGGGATTAATATACTTGCGTTGTGCTGAAATAAATTAAATGCTATGATGATATACATTTCATGTCATGATGATGTAAATTCAATGTTACGTTGAAGTCTATTTTTGTATTTGTTGTACAGACAATGACAGCTGGCCATTTCCATTAATTATCGCAGAGTTAATATACGCGTCTTGTGCTAAAGTAAATTCAATGTTATGATGATGTAAATTCAATGTTATGTTGAAGTGTATTTTCAAATTTGTTCATGGCGCCAATGACATCTGGTAGCTACCCATAATTACAGTGTGGTTAATATAATTTTGGATAATTTTATCCCTATGATGATGTTCCGATAAAGCTATAATGATATTCGATTTTATCAAATCTCAGCATTCTATATTTAATTCCAATGGATGAGATCTGGTCTTAGCTATGCATTAAGGGTGTGGTTTGACCCTAACACGCGTGCGCGCGCTCACACACACACACACACACATATATATATATGTGTGTGTGTGTGTGTATATATATATATATATATATTAGGTTAGTTGTAGTTTACGATCCGAATTTTGAAGTCATTTGTGAAAATGACCTAAATTTTAAAAAATAGTATGAATTTTCACGAATGTCGTTAAAATTGCCCGAAGTTTAAAAATTACAAAAAATAGTCTAAACTTTTATGAAAAATTGTAAAAATGGCCTAAACTTTAAGAATATAAAAAAATAATTTGAACATGTTTCAAAATTGTAAGCTCTATCAAATATGTTTGATATAAGAGCAGAAAGTAAAACTGTATTCCGTCGAACTCCACCAATCCCTACATAAAGTGCATATTCCTTCTGCAAGGACACTTAATAGTAAGTTGCAGTCGTGTCGTGTCTCTTTAGTGTCTAGATATCATTGTTGTTAGTCTCATTTTGTCAACTCTTTACATCACTTGTTTCTATCTAGCGAGTCCGCGAGAGCTGAGTGGGAGTATATCGTGGCCTGGTTCCCCGATCTGCACACACCGATTTACACGAGCACTACCATTACACTTAGATTGGGTTTCTAGTGGCAGGTCTATCACAAAGTCTCCACCACTCACATCGATTTTATTATCCTTGTCTTGTCTCCTGGTTTATTTGGAAGAAGATGAATAACCATAAGCACGATGGCGTTCATTTCCGTGTCTCTCATGTGATTTCGCATGTGGTTCGGCAGCTGCGTGTTCTGGCGGCGGTGGGGAAGCTTGTCCCCCAGCATTGACGAGGTAGCTCCCTGTCGGATGCGGGTCCTGCAATCATAATCGGTATTGTGGCGTCTGTTCGATGGTCCTTGGGTGAAGCTCACCACTAATAGATCATTCACTGCTTTCGATGATGATATTTCTCCAGCCTTGGCGGGCAGTGGTGGCATCGTTCAGGGTCCGGATGGTGGTCTTATGTGCGCCTTCTGTACCCCTCTCTCGTCCAAATCATGCTTTGAGGCGGAAATTTTAGCTCTTCTCGAAGGTTTGATTTTGGCCAAACGATTTTCTACCCATGTTTGGATTGAGATGGATTCGGCAGCAGTGGTTTCTATGATGACGTCGGGATAGCTCGACTCGGCTGATGTTCGTCATTTTATGGTGCATTATTCGTGCCTTGCTCTGACAGATGGAGGTCCGGTTCTCCCACATCTTCAGAGTGGGGATTTGAGTTGCAGAATACTTGGCAGGCAGGGGGGTGCAGACCCCGCCCTCACAACGTACGACGTTGTTTCGACGCCTGGTTATGTGAAGGTGCTTGCTAGGATGGATTAGTTGGATTACCCTAACTTTAGGTTCCGATATAGGGATCCCTGAGTCCATTTGGTGTCTCCCGACTCTCTTGATTGGTCGGGTTTTAGTTTCCTATTTTGATGTATCTTGTGTCCTTGTTAGGATTGGTCACTTTTGGGCTTATGTATTGTTTTATTTTTCTTCCATAGTGTAGGGAAATGTACTGCCCATAACGGGCTTTACCTTTGTTCTTGCTTAGTTGTCGAGTCTTGGGTTTGATTCGGGTTACGGGCATTATACCCTATATATGGTTAGCTCTCTGCTTTGTCGCTTTTGGGCCAAGTCACTTTTAGATTAGGTCATGTACGAAACATATGATCTATTGTTTTTGATATCGACGGGTTGGGAGTTCGCCTAACCCCCCGCCCCTACGGGTGTTTTGAGGGGAAAAAAAGTTCACTTCAGTCGGGATCTACACATGAATACTCTAACTTTTGGTGGAATAGAAACTATCACGTAAGCTTGCTCCGACCTTTCCGATTCTCGTTGCTCACAAATGAATTTATTTTATATTTTTTTAAATTCGTGCTACAAATTTCATGAAATTCAAGCCATCTCTTTGTTTTAAGTTCGGACCATTTTACAAATGACTCTAAAGATAGGATCATAAACTATAATAAACCCATATATTTTTTCGTTTCCGCCAAACAAAGCAAAATCAAAAAATTAATTATAGACGTGACATGTTATGTAAGTGACATCACAAACCATCTCACCACTTAATTAATTTATAAAACTATTATTATATATCTAATAGTAGGAGTGGGGTTTATATGCTTCTGTATGTTTGACTTTAGGGTTTATGAATTTAAATTTCTTTGATATTCAAGGACTATCTTGTAATCTATCTACATTGCGTTCAAATCAGAAAATAATGGAATCTGAATGCATCCCTTAAAACAAAATTTTGTTTGGCCTTTTTTTTGTTATGGTCTGTAGAATAATAATAGAGGAGAATTTCGAACTGCCCTCTGACCACACAGAAAGTGCATGCATCTATGATCAGTAAGGCACTGATCATACACGAGCTCAAAATTATTGAAAAGTGAAGTGACGTAGATAGCTACTAGAAAAGCCCAATGCCAAAACGATAGTTTGGATTATTTATTGGCTAATAGAAATAGTACCATGAGAAACCTTAACAACATCCGACCTTAGCTCAGTTGGTAGAGCGGAGGACTGTAGTATGGTTGCTGAAATCCTTAGGTCGCTGGTTCGAATCCGGCAGGTCGGATTTTTCTGTTTTGAATGGATTTTATTTTATTTCATTTGCAGAAGAAGGAATTTGGGGGCTGATCAGTGATCACGCACACAGACACTACATAATTCACATGTGCGCTGCTACTTTATTTTTTCAACGAAACAGGATCTCAAGTGAAGGAAGAACATACAACTTCACAAGGAAACTATATCTTGAAGGAAGAACATACAACTTGTAACTGTCTTATCTCTAGAAAAAATTGCAACAGCAGATCTTTTGTGATGGCTCCACTATAATCAATATTTCCGAGGGCAAGAATACATTTAAATTAAACAATCCACATGTTTTGGAATTCCACATATGTTTTGCGGTAGAAAGTGAGAGTGACTTTTCAAAATTCAATTTATAACATCAATTATCGATATTTGACCTCCACAATTTGCAGAGTAACATAATCATTTAACCAGAGTGAACTAACACTGCTAGCAAAATGAAGAAACACTACATTCATTCTTAGAGCATCAAATCAACTCTCATTTTCAGGTATCAGTTTCCTTGCACATCAACTGCTAGTCATCAACCTTTATTCAGAATACAACCCCAACAATGCTACCTCACTTTCAATATTTCATTCAAAATATATTAACTAAGTATATTAATATAATATTTCAAAAAATACTATACATCAAAATAAAGTTAATTATTAAAACCATGAAACAAATTTGCGACAAATTAAAACTCGCCCTTAGAGCAAGATTCTTGGTATTTGTAATGAGGAATAAAGTTACAAACAATGTAAGCATATATTTACAACAACAGACTTTACAACAGGATATATGCAATTGATAGAGTCAGAGAATTGTGGGACATAATGTACAGGAACTGATGGTGAGGGAAGACTATGGATCCACCGGCCCCACAACTTCCTCGTCGCTAGAGTCACTCTCGTCTTCACTAAGCTCTTCATCACTCGATTTTTCTTCTGGGACAGCCCCAACGTCTTCTGGTTTCGCATATTTCTGACAGTATTCTGGATAATACAAGTATAAAGCGTATTATATATGTACAAGCGGATAGCTGGAATGTACAAGTGGCTGATGCAATGTTGTCACTGACTTTTAAAAAAATCTGATCAATATTATGTTACTGGAAACAAACTATGGACTTTAAGAAAAGGATCTTTTACTTGTAAGTTTCTCCTTCGATTTTGGGTGGTTTTGGTGGAGGTGGGAATCTAATTTATGAATGATTGTGTTTCCTCCACTCAATATACATAAACCAATCACATGTGGAAAGTCTCTAGTATGATCTATAGGGTAATGCACCATATACACTTAATAGATGAGATAAGAGTTTATCTTTTAAGGCAAGCTGCAGAAGTTCAACATGATCCACTTGAAGTAAATCAATCAAATAAGCAAGGCCAGAAGTGCTTTCGAGTAGAAGAAGTCATCACCCAAGATGGTCAGTGCTTATGAAAGCGCATCAAACGTGAACATATGAGACTATCCAAGCTTTTGGGTCGCATTTGTATATAGCTTCCACACTAGGTATTTAGACCATTCTATTTCTCAAGTTCGCCATTTTCCCCCTAAACCATGGAAGAGAGAGCCTTAAGTCTATGGTTCCACTGAGTGGAAGCACAAGTAACATATTATTAGGTGCACTACTTTCCTACTCAAGGCAGCCAATATGGGAAAATTGGGAGGCCTCCAATGTATAGAGGGAGTTCAACCTAGAACTAACACAACTCATAGACATCAATTCCTCTTTCATAGCACTCTAGGGTCAAGATCAATGACACACAACTTCTCTAGTTTTAGAGCCCTTAATCTGTTTAGGTATAAAGACAAGAGTTTCAAAACTGTCATAAAACGAACCCACAATCCTATAAGCAATTCCTGAGTTTCAGAGCTTTCATTACCTTTGACTCTTTGTTCATAAGCAGCTCGATCACGCAACATCAAAGCTGCGGCCTCTCCATTCAAAGGGTCAGACGGATTAGGATACAACAAAAGTTGAGGTAGAAACACCTCAAATACGTTCACCAGGTCTGCACAAGTAAAATGAACTTGTTATATATTCAAGAATGCGATAAGAATAGAAACAAAAACGTAAGAGAGTGCATAATCCCATTACCGAACATAGGACTCCACGTCTGGTTGATAACATCCAAACACACTGAACCTGACCTGGATTATAAGGAACGTTTCAATATTGAAATAGATAACACATTAATCTGCCTGTGTAAATTTCCTCATAGAATGAATACTCAGTACTCACATTTCATCCACATTGGGATGGTACATCTTGTTTATAAATCCTATCGAAGGAGACTTGTATGGGTATGCATCAGGAAGCCCAACCCTTATTTTCCATACACCGCCGTGGTAAGGACCTAACAAAACCCAAAGACACATCATTCATTAAACATGAGTTACATGAAGAAGAAGCAGAATCTCTGCACTACAAACCTCCTCTGACCAAAACCAGAAAATACAATGTAACCAATAAGGTTATAGCCTTAAAATATTGGTGAATCCATTCTATCTTAACGTGACTAATGTTATTCCTGAATTATTAATAAGATGGATATAGTCAAACACACTGCAAATAAAGAAGATCCAAACTCAATCAGGAAAGTAGCAACCTTCAATTATTATCAATTTTTACAAATTTTCTATTCCTCTTCAACAACTCTAGCATAATGTACAAAAAATCAACCTCCTAAATAAAGCTGCAAACAAAGTGGATCAAAAAAAAAAAAAAACTGAGACAAAAGCAAAGAATATCATCTAGAAACAAATTAGGTTCAATTTTGAGAAAACAATTAGGAAAATTTACTCTCACTAGGGCCATGAAAATACACATAGAACTCCTGCATCCCATCATTGATCATCTCCACCTTGTAATCACTCATCAACCTATTTCAAGATACCAAAATTTTCAGTAACAATTGACAAAGCCAGGAACTAATTTAGGCACAGAAAATAAATTTAAAAAAAAAAAAAAACAAATTCCTCTTAGCACCACAAAAATAAATGAAAGTTCCCCTCCACCCCCGCAAGAAGAAAAAAAAAGAACTTACAATTTCATTAAGTCCATCTCGCGCCTCTTGCTTGGCGAAGACATTTTGTAATTGTTGAATTTAGTTGTGATTCTGAGCTTGTTTGTCTTTCTTTGCGGAAGGAAATGAGGGATGAGAGAGAAAAGGGGAAGAACGAAGTTACTTGTTCGAGTTAAAGAAGCAAGGTTGAGAAGATGAATGAATTAATTTAGAGAGAGAGAGAGGGGATGTATGCATTGTAAATTATATGTATATGCACACATGCAATTCTATATTTACCCTCTGCTATTCATCTATCACCTAAGCTTTGCTTTGTCGCTCAACGTAGATGGACACGTCACACGTGCCGTTTTATTAAATTCTTTAATTTTTTGCATTTCCTGACCTAGATTTGATTCTTTTATGTAATGAAATAAAAAAATAAATAGTAATAAAAAAATAACTTATGAGTCATGACAATGATAATGTTGATGATCATTATTCCTTGGAAATATAATTCTTTTACTAGTATTTAGAATTATGTGGAAATACATAATATTGTCTATATTTTCAAAAGCATCTACACTATACAAAACTTTCAAATTTATCTACACCCCATACCTACATATAATAAAAAAGAAATTAATGTCAAAAGTGTGTATACTTTTGAAGATGTTGGAACTCTCCAAATATTATAAATGTGTCGGTTAATGTTTCAAAACTTGGTGAGAGGGGTAACTTTCAATTTTGGAATGTTTTGGCATTTTCATTCATTCCTCAAAATTATTCATCTTTTAATTTTAATAAGTTTCTAATAATACAATACTTTCATTTATTTACAAATTATACTAATATAATTTACCATCTTTTATTTTTCTTCAACCATATTTTATCCACTAAGGGTGTGTTTGGTATGTAGGTTTCACCATGATAAGGAAATACTATCTTGGCCCAACAATATTTGATGTTGTGTTTGGTATGTATGATGAGGCCCGTGTTTATTAACATGGTCCGTCTTGATATGCGTGAAATACACTATTTGAGTGTGTTAACATGAGTTACCCTATCTCCTCTCCCCCCTGCGATTAATTCACTTCTTGCACTGATAAACTTTGGTTTTCATCTTATGCCCTTGTCTTATGCGTCCTTCTTGTCTGCTGTCGGAGCCACACAGACTCTGCTTTAATTATCTGCTTTGTATGATTTCTGGCTGCCTCTTTGTCTTCCTTTAAAATTATTGCTTGATTTGGGGTAGTGATGGCGGATCTGGGTGGTCGGGAGATTTCGTGGCGGTAGTGGGGGTTTCGGCGGTGGTAGTGGGATTTTCAGCGCGGTAGTGAGGGCTTCTCTTCATGGCCGCCGGTGCACCACAACCGCCGTCGCAAGACTGCCGGTGGGTTTGATTTTGGGTATTTCGCGGCGGTAGTGAGGGCTTCTCCTCATGGCCGCCGTCGGTGAGTTCGATTTTGTGGATGTTGGGGTGTTCCGACTTTGTGACTGTGTTGGGGTCGCCGGAAATGGTTGAGGCAGGGCTGTGATGATTCATGTGCAAATCTGAGCCCATTTCTTCAATTTTCGTTTCATTTTTGGTTCGATTCTCTTTGTGTGGGTGTCGATTATGTGTGTTGTCGGTGGTGCTGGTGAAGGCGGTGGCGGTGGGGCGGTGGCTGGGGCCGGGGTGGTGGCTGGGGCAGAGGCGGCGGCGGGCATGGTGGCTGGAGTGGAGGCAACGGCGGCCCACCCCATTGGTTGTGGGGTTGGGAAGAAACCCTAGATTATTTAATTGATTTATTAAACTTTAATTCACAATAAAATAACTAATTGAGTTTAAATTTTCAATTTTATAAATTCATCATAATTAATTAATAACATATTAATTAATAATAATTATTTAATTATGGATTAATTAACAATAATAATTTAATTATGGATTAAGTAATCATAATTAATTAATTATAGATTAATTAATCATAATTAATTAATTGCAGATTAATTATTTATCATAATTAATTAATTGATTAAAAATTATTAAAATTAAATATATTTATAATTGAAAAGTGTAAAAAAGTCATTACACACCTTATCTATAATATAATCATATCTACCAAATACTCAATTTATTTTTATCTTACTTTCTATCTTACTTACCAAACAAAATACTAAATTTTTTATCCTTATCTATAATCCAAATTTTATCCTAAATACTAACACGGTTTAACTATCCTACACTATCCTAACTAACTACCAAACGCCCCCTAAGAGTATCAGCAACAAAAGTTGATCCATACACTTTCACTTATACTATTCATCGGTCTCATATCAACTTTTCTCTTAAATTTTTAACACATGCATTAGAGACTGAGCCTACACTTTCCTTACACTAGTCATCTCTTATTTTATTAATTCTTTCATAATTCATATTATTTTCAATTTCGTAATTTAAATTCGAATGCGTTAAAATAAATAAAAATAATATAATTAAAATTCTAAAATTATATCATTGAAATTCAAAAAATTACATAATTTAAATCCTAATTCTTGAAATCAGAAAATTTATATAATTTAAATCTTAAAATTACATTATTGAAATCTGGAAATCAGAAATTTTAAAAAAGTCGAATCATTCGTCGAGGGGATCGATGCAACTTCAGATGTGTTCAATTAAATCCGCTTGTAATTGTCGTGCAATTCTCTATCGCGGATGAACTCACGATGGGCTTGGAACATGCGAAACGACTGGAGCGCACCTTGAGTTGGTCCTTCTGTAGCAGTCGAGGTGTTGACAGTTTCTTCATCCTCCCAATAAAACGCTTACTCGCTTTCGTCCTCGATGATCATATTGTGCAAAATAATGCACGTATGCATGATGTTGGCTAGCATGTCTTTGAACCACGCACGGCCGGGAGATTTCACGATCGCGAAGCA
The DNA here is from genome assembly GCA_034509125.1 of Monilaria moniliformis. Taxonomy (NCBI): domain Eukaryota; kingdom Viridiplantae; phylum Streptophyta; class Magnoliopsida; order Caryophyllales; family Aizoaceae; genus Monilaria; species Monilaria moniliformis. Next base: position 18,203 of record JAYDZE010223860.1, read on the forward strand.
TGGTTGGAGCGCACCAAATTCTCGTTCGACGTTCTTTCGTGCGATCTCTTGTTTTTAGGATGAAACGAACTCTTTTTGGCCTCGTGGGACAAGAAATCATCTTGACGAAGGTTGGCCATCTCGGATAGATGTAGTCATCCAGATAATAGCACATGTCATAGCGACAACCATTGGCGGTAAATTGTATCGCTGGTGCCCTACCATTCAACACGTCGCTGAAGACATTGGAGTGGTTGAAGACGTTAATATTGTTGTTGCAGCCGGTGACACAAAAAAACATGTGAAATCCACAGTACAGTCATTGGTCGGCAACTACTTCGAGCATAATAGTTGGATGACTACCTTTGTGGTCGCTTTTGTAAACGCCCACCATGCCGTTGGACAATTCTTCCACTGCCAATACATGCAGCCCATGCTACCAAGCATGTCAGGGAAGCCATGTTGTGCCTCGTGCATATGAAGTAGTTGTGGGCACCACTTGGAACGAGCGGCACTAACGAGACATATTTGTACCATTCGTACCAAGGCTTGGTGAGCCTGGTCTTGGCGGCTCCACGTACGCGGGGGCTTATTCAAACCATTCGTACCAAGGTTTGGCGGGCACCACTTGTTACAAGTGGTACGAACATGACATATTTGCACCATCCATACAAAGGCTTGGCGCCCCTGGTACGTCGGGCCTTATTCTAACCAACCGTTCCAAGTTCCTGCGCCTACCACCTATAACGAGTGGTACGAATGCACGTATTCTTACCATTTTTGCCACGTCGCTGAAGAAGATAAAGCCGTCATCGTCATCGCCGAGGAAGATTAAGTCATTACTGCCAAAAAATGAAAATCTCTGAGAACTAGTGGTACAAATGCAACGTATTCGTACCATGTTGAGAGAAATAGAGAGATGAATGCGATGAAAGAAGAAATAGTTGGATGAATTAAAGTAAGGGCATTTATGTCTCCTCAAAGTTGATTAATATTTTTGAAATTAAGTTGGTAGCCAACTATTAATTTGCCCATCAAGAAGTAATATTTCGCAGTAATATCTTGTTTACGTATATATTGGAATTTTGATATATTCTAATGCTCTTTATAACTCTTACATTTAAACTAATTATACTTAATTCATAGTCTATTAAAATGATAGAATTGAAGAAATCCTAATAAAAAAGATAAAAATACCCAATCATAAAAACTAAATATTCATTAGTATTCGATTGAATACTCTTTCTGATTGTTACAGATAATAACATTTTATTTCAATTGGATATGAGGATTGGTATGATAGTTTGATATATCATATGATCTGACAATTTGTTCTTTCATTTTCACTTATACAAAAAAATAACACTATAATTTAGTATTTGATAAATCTGTTAAGATAATTGTAAACTATAAAAAAGCATTTTCATGAGATCTTTTCTTAACAAATGTTACTGGAATAATAAGGCTTTCGGTTAAGAAAGCAAATATACATTTCGAAATTTTTTATGCATTTATATTCGTAGTTTCATAATTTTCTGCTTAAAAATATGTCATGTTAATAAAAAGAAAACATGAAAAACTATGTTATAAATCTGGGCTTGATTTCACATTTTTTTCATAATTCAATCTAATATATTGAATTTTCTCTCGCGAATTTGATATAGAGTTGTCACTTATTAATTTTTTATGTCACAAGTGTTTTACTTTTTGCACTTTGAAATTTGTAAAGTTGAATTTTTAACCTATTTTTCTTATCCGTTGTCACTAACAAACACATCAAACTTGAAAAATTGCATTTAAATATACCTCAATTTTTGTTTTAATCCAAAAAGAATTATTTGATTCCAATTTTTATTTTATTATAATCTTGTGTATTAGATTAATGTATCTTAAATAAAAGTAACTAAATAGAGTAATCCAAATCGGCCCTGAGAAAATCCATCTAAAAAAGTATTAATATACATAGATTAATCATTTTCTAAATTAAATAAAAGGTGAAAATAAATATGTATCTTAATCTCACATATTAGAATCTCATATATAAAAATCATATATATATATATAGAGTAGTAATCAAATGAGAACTCGCATCTCCCATTAAAACTAAGACCAAATAACAACCATTGATTTTGATAATCTAATGGCTTAGAGATTGCCACATGTAATAATTAAAAAATC
>JAYDZE010223971.1:0-20359 GCA_034509125.1 Monilaria moniliformis
ATTCTAACGGTCTGATTTTATAATCTAACGGCCTATATTAGGTCTTAGTTCTGCATTAAGATTAGGTTCTTATTTGAGTGAATCTCTATATATATATATATATATATATATTTACTCCCTTCATTCACTAAGTATGTAATTTTATTATCACTTTTGTCTGTCTATCTAAGAGTGTGGTTTCATTTTAAAACATAACCAGTATTTATCCAACACCCAATATCTATTGTGCCCTCTTCTCGACACCAAATTTTTCGTAGAAGGAGGGAGCGGACATAGTTTCTTAAATGACTTGGTATTATGCCTCTTGTATGAAACAAGTTTCTTGCTAATATCATTGAATTTTCTAGTTGCCTGTTATTAAGTTCAAAACATGGTGTCACACATACCTGATAATTGTAACTCAATAATATTCATTTCTTTTGTAAGGGATACGAATTTCAATCCTCCCAACTTCCAACTCCATAAAAATGAAGCACACACGCTTCAGGTGATAAACTATACTCCCTTCGTCTATAAATAAATAATAAATAAGTGGCTTCAATTAGTGGATGATAATTTTATATACTAATTGAATATATAGTATATAAGTGACTTCAGGTAATAAATTATACTCTCTTCGTCCAAAAAAAATGGTTGAGTTTATTGTGAATGGAGAAAGAATCTCACATTGAATGAAGTATTAATAATGATTAAAAAATATAATGTGAGTACAGAAAGTGATGAATCACAAGATAAAAAAGTGTAAATAAATTGATATATTAAGAGCAATATATTGTAAGATAGTGTCTATATATGAAAACTGGTGTAGTGTTAGTAAAGTTGTTGGTTCTAATGGTATAAGTTGTAAATATATTGATGTTTATAAGTACTGTGTTATGAACTTTTTTCTAAAAATAGAATGAAATTAATTTTGATAGACATAACAAAATAGAAAAACAAGACTATTTTTAGTAGACAGATCGAACAGTACGATACTCAATATCATTGGGTAGGGGAAAATCATTTATTATTGTTTGAATTGCATTAAGTAAACCCAAAAACCAAAAGTCAAGCCTTATTTGTTGCAAATGCCATTGACCCAATAAAATAAATAATAACAATAGTAATATGGGTATTGAGTTCGAGTGTTCCAAGAAAATTAAACATGAAAGGTGTTGGTGATGTGGAGAGCATAAATAATAGAATGAAATAATATAATATGATTTGTTGTTTTATGACTTGGGGAATGAATCATGAAACAGTAGCATGTCTACACCTCACGTGTGCCTACCTATGTCAAGAAAAATAATTTTATGTCACGTATTAATTATTATCTTTGATTAGAAAAAAATATATATTACAATTTGACGTGCTTCAAAATTTAAGTTACAGGATCTAGCTAGCTAGGTCTCACATGGATCAATAAATTGGACAGACTATTCTTAGTGGAGCAACACCATAATTCATATTAATAATATTCAACAACTCATTTTATACATATAGAGAATAATAAAGCATACTACGAGACATACACTCTTACAATAATATATTTAAATAATATATAATGCAAAAAATTTAAATTTGTTGTTTTTCTTTAAACCCTTTAAACAAAATATCCGAACAACTGAAATTTGGAATTAAAAAAAATAAAAAAAATGGTAATTTTAATACCTGATAAAGAAGGTTCTTAATAACATGAAACCTAATTCAAGTGACAAGGCTGAGATATCTAAAGACTCTACTTAGTAAGAAATTTTGGGTTCAAATTCCATTTACGTATAGTGTATGTTCCTACCTTATGGTAGAGTAGTTGTCCCGTTAAAAGTAAGTTATTTGGATTTAAAGATGTGGAATCAAAATTTCCAATAGTAAGTTATTTGGATTTAAAGAATCATTTTATAAAATTATTGGCCCATTTTATAAAAAGCAAATTTATTTAATCTTTCTTCGTATGATTAGCCCACTTTTGTCTATTTAAGGCTCACATCAAGGCCTATTTCCCAAATTAATTGAGCCCCAAGTTTGGGCCTAACTCATTTCAACACCCACAGCCCAAACATAATCTTATTGTTAAACCCAATCTTATTGTATAATGGTGCTACCTGAAAAGGCTGGATCTTGCTTATAAGATTTAGAGGTACATTTGAAAGATTCTACCTCATTCTATGCATTCATGCAGCGAGCGAGTGATAATTCACCATAGATCTTTGCGATCATATAATCGGAAATAGTTTTATATATATCATTAGTATATGATGCATACGTTATTATAATTTAAAATTCAATGATCGAACAATTAAAAACTGGTGTTTATTATCATTAAACTCGAAACCCATAGTCAAAATGCCACTCACCATAAAAACAGAATATTGAAAATGAAATCCCAACCCATAAATCACGGTTGTTTCCATTATATAATGAAAAGATTGAAAATCAAATCTCTTTCCATAATTTTCGATTTTCAATAACCGAAAATAGCAATTGTGATAAATGATCTGAAGTATCATTAGTTATGCAATCAAATAATCACCAAACGTCCCAACGAATATCATTAGAATTATATACAGTAAAGAATTGCCGTAATTAAAAATCCATTACCTATAATATAGGATTTCATATAAACCGCTGCTTTGCCAAAATTACATTTGTACCCTTTTCGTTTTTTCAATATATTTCCATGGGACACGTGGCATACAAATCAAGCGTTAGATCTAAAAAATGAATGCTCTAGATTAATTCTTAGTTATGCAATAAAAATGATTCGGATATGATCACACCTATACATATATATATATATATATATATATAAATAAACTAATGCTTGAATCATGGAGAGTCTAGTACTATTTTTACTATATTATAATTAGAATATAGGGTAATACATATTCTTCTGCCACCAATGAATTCAGATTTAAGTGATTTACATTTTCCAGGTCGATTAGATTATTACTTACAGCATGTACATATACAGTAATATGTTGATTAAATAAAATAGAATTTAATAAGGATTAGAATATAAATCAAACTGTTCACTTAATAATTATTTTATGGTAGAGTTGCTTCAATACATTATTAACCTATATTACATTATTTTCTTTTATGTTTTGGAGCTGAGCTAGAGAAACTTGATAAATATTAACTCTGGGGTTTTTAAAATTAATATTTTCCTCCATATATTTAAATTAATTAAATTCATTTAACACAATAAATAAATTAGGATTAATCATCTTATAAATACAAACACTTTTTCTCCTTTTTTGGTTTTGCAAATATCCTTTCAATTTTTTTTTCCAAATACACAAACTTTATAATGATAAACTTTTGGTCGATATGATGTGGTTTTGCTAGAGTAAATTCATACAGTTAAATAGTAATTTACTCACCATATATATATATATATATATATATATATATATATATATATTGTGGGAATACACGATGAAAATAAATATATATATATTTATTTTCGGTTCATTAATATTGTGGGAATACACGATGAAAATATTTAAAAATATCTCATAATTGACTATACAGTCTAAAAGACGGTAATGCCCTTGTTCAATCTAATATGGTAATCGCGTGACTTATTTTTGATAAAATCTGATTGGCTATTTTGTTGCATCTCATGGTCCAGAATTTGTCTCGATTCAAATATAAAGAATGGTTCTGATTTGAATACAACTACATTAATTGTAGCAGGGAAGAAGAAAGTAGTAGTGGATGATGAGCATTGGACAGTCAACAGGTTAGAAAAGAGGTAAGAAATAGGATGTTTCTTCCTTATACGTGTTTTTTTTGCACTTGTCGCCTAAAAACTAGGTTGTCTGAGTGCGTGTGTGTGTGTGTGGGTGAGTTGCCATTTTTACATATCTCTAACCACGTCTTCCCCACGGCCTAAATCCGGTTGTTCTGCACTTCAAACTTTCCGCTTATATACCAGACCTTCCCAGTGCCCTCCTCTTTATAGCTCTACACACACACTGACACACACACATCTCTCTCCATAGCAAATTTAATTTATAGATACACTCTTTATACGTACGACACTATATATGTGTATTGTATGTACACACATAAATATATATGTCTGATTCTCCACATCATTCTAACATGAGTCGACAACACAATTCTACTTACCCTACCCCAAATCCCACCACCTCTCCTCCATCTCTTCCACCGCCACCACCGCCGCCACCGCCACCGCATACTAGTACCGTTCACTCACCCAAGAACCAATCGCAGCATTTGCAACCCACTATCGGAAGCGAATCACTACCATCTCCCAAGAAGGTCAAGACAACCGCCGCCGCCAAACCGGCCGGAGGAAAACACCCGATATACCGCGGCATTCGGAGCCGGAGCGGAAAATGGGTTTCGGAAATACGCGAGCCAAAGAAAACTACGCGTGTATGGCTCGGCACCTACCCCACCCCGGAGATGGCGGCGGCGGCCTACGATGTGGCCGCCTTGGCGCTCAAAGGCCCCGCCACACCCGTGAACTTCCCCGATCGCGTCGCCACGTATCCGGTCCCGGATTCTCCTTCGCCGTCAGATATTGGGAGGGCGGCCGCCAGCGCGGCGGCCCTGATGAAGCCCGATAGAGGCGATGAGGCAACGAGCGGCGGCAGAGAGCAGCGGCTTGATGAAACCGTCGCTGCTGATGCGGAAACTGCGGCAGGGGAGCATGAATTTATCGACGAGGAGGCGCTGTTTCATATGCCTAATCTGCTGGTGGACATGGCGGAGGGAATGCTCGTCAGCCCGCCCAGAATGGCGTCGCCGCCGCCGGATGATTCGCCGGAAAATTCGGATGTCGAGAGTCTGTGGAGCTATTGATTGTTTGTTTGTTGAAGGGGAAAACACAAGACACTTACGATTGCTATATTATTTATTGAGGCTTTATATATACAAAAACACATAAATTTGTGTTCAAGTAGGAAAATTGGCAAAAGGATTATCCATTTGGTTTCTTGTTAATTTCTAAAATTTCCTCTTAATTTTCTGTCTGAAGATTTGCATTTGATTAATTTGTATTATTATTGTGCGGTGAGTCGTGTGTGTGAAAAGAATTAGTACGAATTAATATTAATTACTCGTGTTTTGAGATAATATAAAAAATTACATTCGTTATACGAAATAGTCATGAAAATCATACATACGAGATAAATCATACTTAAAAAACACATGAAATATACACCTATGCAAAACCACATCTCGGCAAAATGAGATGTAAATTTATGCAATAGCATACAGAATCATACAAGAAAGGTAAACCATATTGAAAAGAACACGAAAGGTAAACTATATTTTCAAAATTCAATTTGACTGAATAGATTTCGAAAATATTGATGGGATTCGAACTTGAAAGCGTTATAATTTTACTTCAATATTGATTTGAACATGGAAGTGTTATATTTCTTGTTCTCTTTTTCATGTTTCTTCCTTCGACACTTGTTTTTTTTTAATTTCAATTATTTTTATTGTTGATTTGAAATGGTGAAGTTGAATTTGATCATGACATACTAGACAAGGGTTTCAACGGATCAATTAGTTTGGGACAAAAAGGTTTCGTTGATGATATGATGAGAAACAAAAAAGGCCTTTCCGAAATTTTAGAAATTTAATGGTCAAACCAAATCGTTCTTGGAGTCGCTTTTGGCTCAAGCAAAAACCCATATCATAAAAGAATAATGCTAATCATCATCATCATTAAGCATTGATTTTTTCTCCTTTTCTAAGTTACAATTTACACACACTTACGTACGTTGGGTGACCTGAACCCCAACATATTGATTAGAAGCGAAGCGTCTTATCAACTGAGTTGCGTTTCGCCGTCATTTGTTTAAAGATATGATTAACAGAATGTAATCTTCCTAAATCTTCCTTCCACGATCAATACCCAATTATACTTACTTTATCCTTTTTGGAGATGTATAATCATTTGGGTTTTTTAATAATATATATCGAATATATAAATAGGACACAAGATCACTGTAGCTTGGTAAAGAGATGTCATTACTTCCGGGAGAAAGAATTATTGGTCAAAAGTCTTGGAATTTATAGTTTTCTAATAGTTAAAGCAATTATTTATATGGTGGGCCTCATTCTGATTTCTGAATTTACCCTAAGTTGAAAGATATATTTAATTTCTTAAAATCACATTCACTCAAACAAGAATCGGACAGATATCTTATTATATGTTTAGGGTTGTAATATTGACATTAGTGGAGTCAAATGATGAACTCATTGGACGTGAAAGATCGTGAATCCACTTCTGAATAACTACGAGAAATGTTACTATTTATTGATGTCAAACATACAATTTTTTTAATTTGAACACGTAAAAGTCAGAACATTATGAGTTGTTATTACAATGTATGCATAGTTGTATACGTGTGGGCTCTCTCTCTCTCTCTCTCTCTCTCTCTCTCTCTCTCTCTCTCTCTCTCTCTCTCTCACTCTCTCTCTCTCTCTCTCTCGCTCTCTCTCTCTCAAAACTCTCTCTCTCTCTCTCTCTCCCTCCCTCCCCCTCCCTCCCCCTCTCCCTCTCCATCATGCAGCGGTGGATTACACAAGAACGTGAAATAAAGCACTTTGCATGGTTCACTTAAGTTGAATGCGAAATTCAGCTGTCTAATTCAAGTTGGCTTTGAATTTTGGTGTTGTTTTGTTTTTCTTTAGTTGGGAGAAGGAAGAGCAGTTCTATTTCAATATGAGATCTCTCTCCGAAATTGATGATAACTTTGGTGTTGAAATACATTCAATTGTTGGGGAAACTATTACAAACGAATGAAACAGGATCTATGAAAGTCGTGTAATCACTTTCAGATCAAATCAATTCATCGGTTCTATCGAATTATTTGATCGGATAAAATTCAGAGTTATTTGAAGATAAGTATTTGATGTTCTTCAGAAAACGAACCAGTAGGTGAATTGACCAAAAAACGGGAAATCATAAGGGGGATGAAGTAGTTATTTTCTACTTTCGAAAATTGACCAAAATTTGCCGCCCCTTGGACCCCGCTACCGGGGGCGCTGCCCCCGGACCCCGTCCTTAGGGGCTTCGCCCCTAAGATCATAATAAATTCAAATAAGTGTGCACTCCGAACCTCCAAACTTATATGATGTATTTTTATGACGATATTGGTCAATTAAGTTAATTCAATTACACTAAAATATCCAACATCAATGACGCTTGAAATTTGACTTGGTAACACTACATTAGTATGCAAAACTAGAAACCAACCTTAAAAATTAATAGGTCTAAGAAACATTGTCCATTTAAGACGACAAAATTCGACGGCCGTTTTTATATCTAATAGACGAATCAATATTATCCTCTCATTTATATCTAATAATGATTAAAAAAAACCTCTAAATTAATAACACCTATGTGGTTATAATAGAGAAATAATTATTTAGTGTGTCAAATCAATAGTTCTGTGACAAGTAGAATGTTAGTGAGCTCATATATAAATGCACATTAAAACTAACGTTTGATTAGACACATCAACTCAAATTGTCACGTAGTGTATCTATAATAAGAAAGTTTTTCTCGTTATAATAAATGAGTGAAGAGAAGTGATTGTTCATCAGTTAGTGGATTACACAAAGGCCGAAAAGTTCCACATTTAAAACCCTGGCTTCTTGGTAGTTGGTAACATTTACCTCCACCATCTGAAATCACAAAAAAATGAAGTAACAAGTTAATTAATTATAATCAAAGGGTACAGACTCATCATGGGTCCATAAAAGTATCTGCAGTTACATTGATCAGCGCCATGCCAGCATCAGAAACCTAAAAACTTGTCTTAATTTTAATCATCAGTAGAGATGAGGAGGTCTGATAGAAAGATCCAAATTGATCTGTGGGTGCAAAAATTCCTCACACAAAACAGTGGAGTATTCCTCAGGATGAAGATCCGAAGCTGTAATAACCTTAAAACCGACGTCGTTTCTCATCATGATGGGATCGTCTGTCTGCATGGAGGCAATTCTAGGGTTTTGGTTGTTTGATAGCGACGGACTGAGGTGTCTGTGGGTCTGGGGGTCGATGCCGCGGCTGATGAGTTTTCGTTTTATATGAGTGTTCCAATAGTTCTTGATCTCGTTATCCGTTCTGCCGGGCAACCGGGCAGCAATAAGAGACCATCTGCAAAATTAAATATTACATATTAATGATTAACTCAATGGAGGAATAAAAGTATATATATATATATATACTTGTTGCCGAGCAAACTGTGAAGGTTGATGATAAGTTCGTCTTCTTCCTCGGTGAAATTTCCTCTCTTGAGATCAGGCCTGAGGTAGTTTATCCATCGAAGCCTGCAGCTTTTGCCGCATCTCAACAGACCTGTCGCAGAAAAATTAAGATAATGTCATCATCAAAAACCAGGATCGATTATCATGATATGACCTAAAAATAAAAACATAAAAACCATTAAATCGATCTAAAAGGTTAGAGACACGGACCAGCAGCTTTAGGAAGTGATCTCCAGCAGCCTTCACCGTGCTGTTTGATATGCTTGACGAGACGCTCATCTTCTTCTTTGGTCCAAGCCCCTTTGTTCGTGTGCTCCTTCTCACAGCAAGGGGATCGCCCCATGTCCAAGGATATCTATCTATCTATTTATGTATTTCTAATTTCCCACACACACAGAGACAACACAGAGTGAGTGTGTGGGGGAGAAAGAAGTGAGAGAGAGAGAGAGAGTGAAGAGGGAAGGGGGACTATAAATGAGATGAGGGAGTGTGGGAAGGGACAAAGAGGGGTTAGTGTTGTTTGACCAAGTTGGTGTGTGTGTGTGTGTGTGTGTGTGATTGAGATACGTGAGTGGTTGGGAATGAATTTAAGTTAGTGCTTCGTTTTTTGGTAGGTAGCTCTGCATTTTATGTTAAGTGTTATATCTGATGCATCCTCTTTCCATCCAAATCTTTCTCCATTTCCAACCCCACCATTTATTTATTTATTTTTTTATTTTTTTCTTTAAAAGATGATCAATAATGGTTCCCCATTTACCCCGTGGTGACTCGAACCCCCAACCTATTGGTTGGAAAAGAAGCGTCTTACCAACTAAGCTGTGCTTCGTCCTCTTCCAACCCCACCATTTACTCCACTCTTCCATCCCAACATCTTCTTTTCGCGCGCTTTTTGTTGTTTTCTTATATCCTGGAAACTATTCAGCTGTTAGGATTGACTACACCTGACTAGTGTTATAATTATTTTTGGTTTAAAATTTTAGATTAATTAATTATTAGAGGTTTATAATTAGGAATTATAATTTTTTTAGTTTCAATTCTCAATTAATAAATGTTAACTGGAGTTGACTATATCAGAGTCAGTATTTACTTGTATACATATCAGATACTATTAAATGAAGAAATCTCATGGAGGTATAAGTACCATAAAAGTAAGTGTAGGAGGATTTCATCCCTATTTTCATGCCTTTGCATAAGTATAGTTGAAATAATTAAATAAATTAAGCAATATAATTCTATAGCCCTCCTTTCGGCTTGTCGAGATTAGTCTTTTGCCTTCTAATCTCAACAAACACTATAAGAAAAATTGGCTACAATATCACCCAAAAGACCATAGTTTTTGTGAAAAACTTATAATGTCATGGGATAAAATTTAGGGGTGAGCATTTGGTTTTTTGTCCAAATCGAAACGAACTGAAAAATCGATTTTTTTTAAAAATTAAAACCAAACCGAACCGAATTACCCGAAAAACCAAAATCCAAACTATGAAAATCGATCCGATCCAAAAAAATCGAAATTTCATAAAAATATTCAAATAATCGAAAAAAACTGAAAAATCGAAAATCCAAAAATCTGAAAATCCAAAAAATATATGTATATATATATATGTGTAAAAATATAAATATATGCACATCTTAGTTATTATTACATTATATATATAATATTAAATATAAATTCGGTTTTTTGGTTTTTTTTTCGATTTATAGTATATTTGAACCGAACCGAACTGAAAAACCGAAATTTGCCAAAAATTAAATTGAACCAAACCAAAATTCGAAAAAAACCGAACCAAATTTTAAATTTCGGATTGATGTCGTAGGTGTGTGGTAGTATTGAAGTTTAAAATTGAATTTTTTTTTCTCTCCTTTTATTTTCTTCTCTCCCCCCTCAATTACTCTCACACAGAAACCCTACCTCTCCTCACACTCTCTCCGACGCCGCTGCCCAGTTCCACGTTGTCCATGAGCCATCTTCTTCCTCTTCCTTTAACATAAATCTACTTCCTAATGTAAACTTTGAGCATGGAGAAGATGGTTTTATAAGAATAAGTATTCTAAATGTTTGATTCTTCCATTTGTCTTCACTTCATGAAATGTTTATGCTTTTCAAAAGTCATACTATAATTTACCAGATTTCGTGCTAGCCATGCATGCATAAACTATTAATTTGATAGACAAAAATTGATGAATTTTAGACGACTATATATTATTAAGATGTGTGATTCAAAATATTTCAGTTGAAGTTTAAGAGGCAAAATAAGTAAATTTTTGGATAGCTAAAGAGGCCAGTGAGGGTTTAAAGCCTAATCCAAGGACCAAGGAAACACATTTGGGCAAAATATGAAATATTTATCATATATTAATTTTCTATATCATTTTGGTTCAAAAAAATATAATACTTTTAATGACCCATCATTTAAAGAAACATATAATTAAATAATAATATTCTTTGTTTTCTAAGATAATAGAATCGGTTCTCATAAAATCTTCAAACTCTTGTCAAATTCTAAAAAAAAAAATCCAAAAAAAATCGGTCCCTACGAAGTCTGTTTCTCTTTCCATGACCACACACTACCGATGCACCTATCCCACGACGAACTGCACTTTCCACCGCTGCCACTCATAACCACCGCACCTCTCCCACTGCCATCACCCACAACCACTGCACCATCCCTACGACCAATGTTTCCCGGCGAGATAAGCAACAACAGTACCGAAAGCGACATCATTGTCGTCCTCCGGAGAAGAAATCTTCCACGAATTGCGGCTTCTGGTTAGATCCCTACCTAACTTCAAACTCGAATTGAAATTTATGTTTAGTTAAGTTCGAATTTCGTGTTAGTATGAGTTGAATTATAGTCGCATTATGATGTTTCTGATGTTGTAGGTGTTTGAAATTATTATTGGGTGGCCGTGGGTACCAACTGACTGGTGATGTTTATAAAACCACGGAAGAGCCATGGTTGGCGATGTTTATGTGGCCACAATGATGTCGTCATGAGTAAGCCAACATCATGAGACATCATCGTAAGTAAGCCATCATAGAATAAAATAATTAGCAAACAAATAAAATGAGTATTACGATTTTTCTACCACACCCACGGTGGTGCAACAACAGTGGCCCACAGTGGAAGCCATTGTGGACTTAAGAACACCATCGTGGGTAACCATAGTAGGCTTAAGAGCAGTTTGAAAAAATCAAATTTTGTGACGTCGTAATATTTTTTCATACCTTATTTACTTCTCAAAAACACAACGCAACCTCCTCCAACAATTTTAGCCTCTTTACATCGAAGTTTTAGATGTTCTCTTTCGAATTTGAAATATGTTTTTTTTTTTTTTTGATATTTTTATTTTTAGCCTCTTCGAGACCTTTAAATTTGTTGTTTTGGTATTTTTATGAAGTAGACTGAAAATAATTATAAAAAAAAACTAGAAAAGAAGACTATTAACGTTAAGAACTTTTTTACTCATATACAGAAATAACATAGTCTTTTAAATCTAAATTGTATAAAAAACTCATACTCTTACAATAAATATTTATTATAATATTTTCCAACTATTTTCAAATATTAATTTATCTTGAAAAATATCTATTTCGCAATCCGAATACATCCAACTAACACTGTAAAAAATTAGCATTGGAATCAATCCAGACAGTGAAAAACTATAAACTAATGAATAAACAATCGTCAAAGTACTCAATGTATTTAACTCATTTACATCTCGACTTTCAAATCAACAATTTAATCAAATCACACTATTTGATTAGTCGTATATATCTTGCATAACAAATAATTATTAGTCTCCTGTTATTTCATGAAAATTAATATACAAGAAATTTTTTTTGCCTCTGTTATGAACTTATGATTATTGAAGTGCTGCTAATCACCACCTTCTATGAAACTTTACCATTCCCATATATTTTTGTTCAAGGGCTAAGAAAGTCATGAATTTGTTAAAATTTGAATTGCGAGAAATTTATGAAAAAAATAACTAATCAACACATTATAAGAACTTACCAAATGAAAAGAGAAAAAAAAAGGTACATCACATATAATTTCGTGGAAAGCACACAAGAGAAAATTAAAACATAAACTATTGTAAAGTAGATGCTTATGAAAAGAACTGTAATATAATTTACGAATGTTGATGACTTAAGATTACAAGGAAATGACAAAAAATATCCATCCACGTTTTTTAATTGGTGGTTTTGATAGTTTTTAATTGTCACTTCAACTTTTAATTTGACATGTCGATTTCGATATAGGGTATCGATTGTGGGAAATCAGCAACAACAGCAAAGTTCGTGATTTTTACTATTAAGTTTAGAATTCATGGAAAAATCCAGAATTTTGCCATAATTCGTGATATTAGCGATAAATTGTCTTTTATTTAATAATGTGCTATTTTCAAATGTTGTGACGCTATGATTGTAGCCTGGCGGGATCTATCCGTTAGATTAACAACGTTGGCTATGTTTTTATTTATGGAACTCCAAAATCCTCAAGTGGGACAAAACTCCCATGCATGCACTTAATCTAATAAGGAGTCACCTTCCATATTTTTTAGACTATAATTATGTAATTAATTTCAGATCTATTTGTACATATTCTTCAAATGAAAATATTTGCTTCCTACCAAACCTTGTTTCACTTGTATTTTAATTTCTTTCCCTTTTCTCTTTTTTTTTATTTTATTATAATTATCTTGAAAATTTGTCTTTAAAGAAACTTTCGTTGTCTTTTTTTTTCCCTCTTAACAATTTTTTTTCACATTGATCTTTTTAATTGTTTAGCTAGACAGCTATGCCTACTAGTTTCCGCTTGTCTTCTTTGTTTTGTGATCACTTACTCCACTTACAATTGTCACTTTCTTTTTCTTTCTTATACCCTTGTATCATTTAATTGTTTTGACTATTTTAATTATTGTTCCGCTTTTAGGGGTTCTATTGTAGTTGAAATAAAATAAAATAAAAAAATAGCTATTTGTATGCTACATCAATAATTATTCAAGTTTGAAAAACTCCAACTTTTTTCTATTATAATAAAATCTCAAATACGACATTCAACTGTCATAACTCTACTTTTTCAATATATCCCCACACACATATGTACATATATACACATAATTTATTTATCTTATTTTTTATTTATGATTTTATTTTAATAAAATTGAATTAATTAAATTAATAATTTTTTTTTAAAAATTAATAATATATAATTTAAAATTAATTTAATTTTGCGAAAAAACAACAAGATTGATACAAGTGATAATATAAAATTGAAATTGCTACAACACACGACATTTGAATTATATACGAAACGAAAATACACAACATTTGTAAAAATAAAATATAAAAATACACTCAACACAATGACTATTTTCCTTGCGCCTTCCATTTTTTCATTATCTTCTCGTACTAAATTGGTGTGCAGCCTTTTGTATTTCCGTCATGCTTGATGTGTCCTTCATTATGCCACATTGGCCTCATGTTCCTTGGCTATCTCATATGCGGCAGTGAAGTCATTTATTTTTTCTCTTCTCTTGGTCTTTCTCTTGGCAGTTTTTTGGCCTATTGAGGCTGCTCGTGACACCTTCTTCAGTGTTGAAAGAAGAAATATATGGTTCTCCTTCAGAAATTTTTGTTCTTTTCGATGCATTAGCATTTCCTTCCACATTAGCGAACTTGAGAGCTTCCTTTAGAATTCTCCATACTGCAAGATATTTAAACTCATTCTTACTGGTACCATAGCGTTCCTTGTATTATGCGTGTGCTTTCTCCAGTATATCATAGTCGCTTGCACCACTCTGCCACAATTTCTCAATCCTGTTATAACATTCACTATAGTATTTAGTTAGTCTTTGCATTTTATAAAAATAGGACTTAACTGAATCGCGTCACATTTTAGGATTTTGGCAGGGCGATTGGTGTTGTAGATTTCTGCGACTCTTCTCCACATTTTGTATGTTTTATGATCGTTTCCCACAACTGAATCAATGCCAATGTTGATATAGTATTGTGCAAAAACAACACACTCTGCATCCGAATAAATAGCTTTTGTTCTCTTCGTGGTCGTCGTCGTCGGATAATGGATCGAAAGATATATTAATATTATCTAACCTTTGCACAGAACCCTTTCCAGAAAATGGCCTCCCATGGTCACTCTCATGATGCTGATGCGCTTGCGGTGGATTTCCATACTATATATATCCTTGCGGGGATATCCATATGGTGGATATCCTTGCGGGGGATATCCAAATTGAGGTGACGGATGAGTCATGGGATAATTTGAAAATTTTGAGGATTAGCCATATTTGGCGAAGAGAATTTTGGATAATTGAGAGGAACATCATAATTTTGAGAAGACGAATTGGTATTTTGCAAAGGAAAATTAGAATTTCATAAAATTGAATTTGACTTACAGGGATCAAACCAATTTGGTAAATAACTCACTTTGTAGGAATTTTGATGATGAAAATGATGAAAGATGTGAGAATTTAATGTGGTGAATTGGAATAAATGAGATTGGAGGAATGGGATAGTGAAAAATTTGGGAAAATGGTTATTTATAGAGAAAAAAATGGCAAAATAGCCGTTTAAAACATTAAAAAAAAAAAAAATTACAAACGGTTGAATTGTTAACTGTAAAAAAAATATAAAATCTCAAACGTATCAATTTGATCGAGAAAATCGAAAGAAAAAAAATAAAAAGTTAAACATTCAAAAATAAACGAAAAAGGAAAAAAAAAATTAAAAAATCAAAAAATATAGTAGGCGCGTCGCCCAGCCGTACAACAGGCACGTGCCCGTACGTGCTCACGCTATTCACGCCGAGGCGCGGGTCCATGGCACCGTGCATCGCCTCTCGCCTGCCGTGGGGCCTACCGATGCAGAAAAAATTAGATAGCACATTTGCCACGCAATACCAAAACTCCACCCCAAAAATCTCACATTTATTCTTCCACTATAACAAAAACCCAATTTATATGTTTTTTAGGTTTAGAAACCCCACTATAGTGGGTGACCTTAGAGGCGTTATAGTAAAGTATGGGGGAAAGTTTGGGATAATCAATCATGAGTATGACAAGTCATCTTTATTCATTCTGTTAATCATTTCCATGGAGTGATGAATGCTATATCATAAGTAAAGAAGTTAGTTTGTCATTAATTTCTCTTTTTTGATTTCCATCTGCTATACATTTAGATTAGAACGTCCAGAAATTAATACTCCCTCCGTACATCAAAAATAGTCTCATTGGTGGACGGCATGGGTTTTAATATACAATTGATAAAGTAAGAGAAATATGGAGAAAAAATGATTGAAGAAAAAAAAAGTGGTTGATAAAGTAGGAGAGAGAGAGAGAGAGAAAATGTGGTTAGAGAGATAAAAAGTGGTGGGTCATAATAGTCTAAGTTGTAAATAGATTGATGTTTAAGGGTATTGTGTTGTGAGAAATTTTCTATAAATAGAATGAGAATATTTTTTGTGACAGATCAAAATGGAAAAACAAAACTATTTTTCATAGACGAAAAAAATATAATTAGAATCAAATTGGTGGATATTACACCCCCATTGAAAGGGAAGGACGATAAAATAAATTATCAATCATTATTGTAACAATCACCATCATCACCTTCATGTATTTCATCATCTCTCCAACAACTTCTATCACCACCATAAGTGGGTGGCCGTATAACAATAATTAAGCCAAAGCATCACAAAATTAATTGTCATATAAAAAGAATACTATAAAAAGTGATGAGATGATATATTAATTTTATGAGATGGACTCCGCTACATTTATCCATATAATATAATGAGGATATTTTGTGTGAATCATTATGCAAAAGTGTCTATCATCACAACAAAACATAGGTAAATTATGATCTAAAAATTTCGAACTCGAAATTATGAATACACAGCCTCTACTAAAACAAATTTATGTGTCCGCCTCTGATTGTGACAATACAATTTGTCGTTGCATTATAAGTTTGCCATATAAATAAATCTAAATTTGTTGGACCATGGGTTATTTGTGATTCCCTACATTATAAATGTATAAAATTTATTTCAACTGTAACAATATTTTTTAAGGAACCATGTTTGCCGTATGTCACTTGACACAAACTAACCAACTTTCCGGCAGATGTATATGTTCATGTCCACCATATAAATATTGTGGTTATTTAGTTAAGAAGCAAGATTTGTCACGCGCAGACCAGAGCATGCTATAGTTAATACATCCTGCTTCTAGAAGGCTTTAGTAATCTATGATAATCGACATTAAATAATTTAGCAGAGGACGACATAATCCTATTGTTAGGTGACCCACCTCCCACTGTCTTTCATGTCTCGTTAGGTGGGCAAAAATATATAATTTCTTTAGAGTTGCATACGTATATAGTAAGAGCAAGGTGTAATTAAATTTAAATCAATTTTTATTATATGATAGAGACTAAATAATAATCGTAGAATTAATAAATTTAACAGCTAATAATAGGATATGTGTATTGAATAAAGGGTAGTATAGTAAATGGTCAAAATCGCAGCAATAATATAATCCCTATTTTATAGGGACGTGATTTTAAGCATCCATTTTTTAATGTAATGGATTAGATTCGATCTTAATTTTGTATTAAATGTGTAGTACTCTAATGCACCCCATATATAATTATATACTTATATATGATTTATCTTGTGCTTATGCATTTGCATAGATTCTTACTGGATTCTAATTATTTCAATACCAAAAGTTCAGGTAGGTATGGGTCTTTTTTTGGTAATGAAAAATTATTAAGTTTTGTGCACAACATGAATCTTTCATCCAAATCATTTGGTACATCTGTTATGTCTTAATAATAAAGTTAGCAGGTATCATATTCTTTTCTTTTTCCTTGTTACGACGCTTCTAAATATTTTGTTAATCGTAGTTGTTTGGTACTTTTGATTTTTCAAAATCAAATTTTGAAATTTTGAAAGTTACAATTCACACACATTTACATTCATGTAAATAGGATGGCTCGAACAGACAATCTATTTGTTGGAAGGGCGTCTTACCCAGAGTCGGAACCAAGAAATGTCAACGGGGGATTGTACTATTTTATTGACTTTATTATAATTATTATTATTATTATTATTATTATTGTTGTTGTTGTCGTCGTCGTCGTCTTCCTCATGATTCTTTTTTTTTTCCTGCAACTTTTACTTCATAGAAAAAAACTTTGCTACAAGACTGCAGTTATAACCCCTTATCCTACTCTCTACACCTTTTCTTCACCAGCGTTGACGTTGAGAGAAATGATTTCTGCACGCCGTTAATTCTAAGAACTAAAAAAATGGGATGGGCTTAAGCCCACTCTAGCCTTCACACAACTTCATATCTGGTCTCACCAATTGGATTGCACTTTATCGTAAAATATTAAACAAATTAATTACGTATCTACCATAATCAATTATTATCCAAATTTGCAATTTTCACTTGTCTTTTAAAAATTTGCAATTATATACTCCCCTTGTCCTATAATAACATGCACATTTTTCTTTATCGTATATCCCATACATTTTTTAAACTTTTTTTGCATATAATACCACACAAATTGTTATAATAATACTCTTACTATCATACTTATTTACATCCACTTTATATAATGATAGGATATGGGCCCTAGCTAATGTAAAATGAAGTAAACAAAATGAATGTGTAACACATTCTGTACAAATCATTTCAGCTTAGTAAATCACACAATCACAACCTCACGATGAAAGAAGAAGAAGAAGAAGAATGAACTTTATCATTGCTCAAATGATTTAATATTTTCTGGTAAAAAGCCTGGTTGCTAAGACATCATAATTTACATTTCCAAATGCCGAGGTTATGCCTTCGCTTATTTTCTGACTCAATCATCGTATCATAATAACTAGAGTTGATCACTGTGATGTTCTCTGCCACCCAATCCATTATCCACCAGAGCAGCTGAATATTTGGATTAGATTGCACATGAATCCAACAAGCAAGACGTTGTTCTTTATATATATTGCCTGCGACAAACAATCATAAATCAAGATTTTGAGAAGAACAATACTGGGGTAAATTACATATCTGCTTCTGTTATCTGAAAAAAGATTAGCAAATTACATGCATGGACATCCGCGGTTGCATGAACCGCTTACATGCATGCATAGACATCCACAGTCACATGAACTGCTTACATGTATAGATCATCAGGAAAGTGCAAGCAAAAAAATACGAACGAACTCATAAGGTAAATATTTTCAACTTCACTGATACCGATAATTATCTTTAAAAAATACAGAAAAGAGAGAACAGGGAGGAAGCACAATAGAACAGAAAGATAAAATAAAGACTCTACAAGAGACTCCAAATTGAATAAAACTCTAAAAGATAAAACCTATCTCTAAACAAATACTAATAACAAGACAGCTAATCTGCAAGGAATAATGATGCATATCACTCACAATGGCAAAAGTAGAAGTTTTGAAAATTCTCGGTAATAATAGCACAATAGTTTTCATTAAGTAATTCGGGTTCCACCGTTCTTACTTAAGTCCAGACAGCATAGAGTTTGCAACATACACTTTCTTTAGAACAAGCTAAGAACTTTAGTCTGATTAGACTTGAGAGGTACCCTTTAAAAGTTCCACTTGTTATAACAATCTGAAGATGCCGTTCCCTTCCTCCCTACGGCAACCAAATAAAGCAAACCAGGACTTTTCACTGGCCTACGTATAGCAATTCAAGGGAAGAATATTCTGTTGGAAAGGGTGCAAAACATAGAACCAAAGAATGACCCTGTGGGACTGAGGGAGGTTAGTTTAGCTAATTAACATCCTTTTGTAGCCAAAGTAGGGTGAAAAGTCTGAACAGTGAGAACATGACTAGCACTTTTAGATAGTCAAACCTATATTAGTTTAGCCTGGAATTTAAAAAACTAATATATAGCTAAATTTTGGATTTTCGGACGAAATTCCTGCTACTCCATTTTCAAATTTCAAATACATCCTCCAGACTTTCCCGTTTACTTTCTCCATGTCTCTCTCTCTACACATTCTCTCTAAGGAATGAAACCTTAGCCACCCCTTCCTCCCTCCGTTTCTTCCCCTTCCTCCCTCCATTTCTTCCGATGGTTTGTCATGTAGTCCCAAAAATACAACTGCTTAAAGACTCATAAATCTCATCATTTGGTAATATACTACTTTGTTATAAATCAAATGCACAAACTCCACCAACAAAAAGTGCATCCATCACGTTGATGTAGCATTTTTGTTAAATTAGCTCCAAGAAATTTTCATAGTCAAGGCCAAGGCAATAAAGGAATCACCTTGCCCTATCTTTTCCACTATATAAATAGGAATTATGTGGAGTAACCTTATACCCTATATAGCAAATAAAATAGCAAAAGTAGTCCAAGAAATTAATATCATGTTTTATTTAATTGTAGAGTTGGTCCTAGTCATTTTAGTTAAGGCAAATATTTGAGCAATGAAAACATCATTGCAGAATCATGCATAGGGATCCACGTGTTCTAAAAGTGATGCCCTTAAACTCCCCAAACCCAGCACCATCTAAAATAATAAAAACCCATAAGAGATCTCGTCTTGTATCACAAAGGAAGCAATAACTAGATAACCATGGATGATGGTGCCATGTACTACAACACTTTCTTTCCCTCAGCTTTATGGTCTGTAGCTTAGGCAACTAAAGACTCTATAACACTATCCTAAATTTATTTCAGTATTTAACAGAAACTGTTTATTCTTGAAACATAATGGTTTTATGGATTAAAAGCAACCGAATAACTTCATATTATAATAGAAGCTATTTAAGCTATAAAGACATCTTTACGTGAATATGCTATTATTTTATGAGAAGCATGTCATTTGGCTGGCTCAGTTTGCTATTTGCTATTGTACTTGTGAAACGAGAGTTACACATTTGTTATAGAAATACAACCCTATAATTTCAAGGAGCATTTCCAAAAACATGACACGTCCTAATAATTGCATAAGACCAGAAAAAGACAGATGCAATATTTGCAAGATAGGCACCATACCTTGGAGAGGATAGTGCATTCGAGGAATTTGAGAATCCAGAATAT
>JAYDZE010224082.1:0-20358 GCA_034509125.1 Monilaria moniliformis
ACGTCTTCACATGCTTGAACGGTTTGTTGTTCTCGTTCGCGTATGTGGAAAGGGCATCCCTCAACAAGTCGGCCTCATTTCAGCCGTTCTTTCTCTCCCTTTCGATACTGTTGTAAATTGCGCAGAATTTGGCAACCTCGGGGTTCACTCTGTCGTAGTGGCCCCGAACCATGAGAGCATTGCGCTCGACCGTGCCTTTAGGCCGTATTTCATTGTATTTGTTCGCCACTTTTGCCCAGAAAGACGATCCCTTCTGTTGGTTGCTGACGACCTCATCTTCGCTCACGTCGATGTATACTTCAAATATACGCATCGTCTCTTCTGCATACTATGGAATTCTGGCGTCTTGCCTCGACTTCTCTGCCTCATCGGATAAGTTGATGGCGTCGAGATGTGGGGATGATGAGCCGATACAAGGAGAGTCGTAAGCTGGATTGGATGCTTGAAAGTATTTGGGTCGTATCCAAAAGCGGTTGGATCGATCCCTTGCGACAACAAGTGTTCGATAATTGCTTGATGGTTGGTGATAGACTTGATAATGAAGAAGAAATAGATGAATTTTGTGTGGAATGAAGAGGATAGAGGATGTATGTATTTATAGAAGAAAAATAGTAATAAAAAACAAAATTTTAGCCGTTAGCAACGGCTAATTAAAAAAATTAATATTTCAATGGCTATTTATTTTTCAACAAGCCGCTGCTAGGGCTCGAGCCGGCGGCTCGCAGCCCTACAACGGTGGGCGGCCAAGGGCGAGCCGTCGCTGCGGCTGCGCTACCAAAACTAGTACGAAAAATTGCAATATTATTGTAAAAATCACAAAAAATCCATGTGTACAAAATATTTCCTAATTGTTAACCTCTATAAGACATTGAAATAGCTTAAGTTAAAATTTCATACCAAACTAAGATATTTTGGTCGGTCAAATGAGTCTCAAAACATTCTATCGTAGCATTGTTTTCTATTGGTAATTTTGACCTCATTCGAAAAATAAATCCTCTTAATTTTAAACACACTTTTCGGACATATATCCACCAACAACACACCTAAACATATATTAACACAACATATCATCAATTCAACCCAAGCAAGCCCAAATCCAACATATAATTAAAAGAAATATACATGCAACTCATCAGAACCAATTTTTGTACATGCATGCCCCTCATTCTTAACATAAATTGTAATCCTTCCCAAAATTCTAGACTAAGGGTAAGAGTTCAAGACACCTTCCTTCTTTCTTCTATGCATTTCTTCTTAGTAACTAGAGGAGAATTTGAGATTTTGAAATTCAAGCCTCTTTCTCTTCTTTCTTTTAGGGGTTTAAGTAGACAAAAAATTCTCTTTCTTCCTTGCACTAGAGTAGACAAAAATATGGGGAGGGAATGTGAGTGATTTAGTTGTTGGGGTACTAAGTAAGCCATTTGTTTAGTGCTTGACACATATTGGGAAATTCAACACATGTTTTAGAGAGGTTGACACTTCACTAATTATGCATGGGGAGTTGACTTAATAAAATACAATTGTAGCCATCCATTTATTCTCTTAATGGTCGAAAAATTAGGGATTTAAAAGCCTTAATCATTTCTTAATTTTTACTTTGCTTGTTTTGTTAATTTAATTGCTGTGTTGAAAATTATATGGTTAAATTTTCATTTAGTTTCATATGCGTATCCACAATTCTAAACCTAGTTAACCCATTCTCAAAATACGAATCGTCTATGCATATTTCATGATAATAATTAATACAAGTGGCGCTAATCACAAATTCAAATAATCGATTGCCAAAAATCGATAAAATATAGCTTGCTCATATTATTCGATTCTTGAAAATCAAACTCCAAAACTTATACTGATAATATATACCATATTTTTTATTTATCCATTCTATAGTGGTCCAAATTAATAGTATATTGGGCTTGAATTAAATTCAGGCTCAATTTAATTAGTAAAAGTCCAATAGGGAGGCCCAGTCCAAATTTTCTTAGATCCCTTACCTAGCCCATACATATTATATAAATAAGAGAGAAATGAGAAGAAATAAAATAACAATATTCACACCGCTTAGAGAGAATCACGTGATTCTCTATACTCTTTCTTTTCATCTTGTTTCTCTAATCCTATAGGGTTTGATAGCTAATGCCCACACTAGTATTCAAACCTGAAATTGGGAATAGGTTAGAAGAACTATGGTAGGTATCAAGATCTACACGTGGAGAAGGCACGAGAAAACTTTTTATCTTTGGAGATCAAGTTCTGTAAGTATTCAGATGGCTATTTATTTTTTCTATATCATCCTAAAATGATCCTGGAAAGAGAAAATTCATTCATTGTAATTAAATTCTCAACAATTATAGACTAAAGTTGTTTCCTAAAAAATTGAAATCACGATGATCGACCGTTCATGATAAAGAAAATAATGGGTAGTGGTGTTGTTGAGCTCTTGCCACCTAATGGCAACTTGATCACTGTCAATGGCCAACGATTGAAGAAATTTTATAGCATGAATCTAGGGATGTCAATTTAGCTCGAAACTCATGTGTTGGTCTGATTAACCCGAGAACACCCGATGGGGTTAGGGCTAAAAATTATAACGTGAAAAAAATCAAAAAAACCGAATGACCCTAAATCGAATAACATTTAAAATTTAATATAATTAGAATTTTTTTTCAAATGTATGTAAAAATGCATTTTAATTCAATATTCAAAAGTTATATTCATCATTTCACTTTTTATATTTTACTATAATATTTAATATAAAATATTTAGATTCAAAATTTAAAAACTGATAATCATTTATGAAAAAATGTATGTTCTTACTTCTCGAAGAGTTACATGTTAGTTTTGAGTTGAATCAACATTCATCTATGAATGTATTTTTTTGTTATAAATATATAATTATAAAGATTAATATATTAATTTAAAAATTCATTACAAAAATTGAGCTCGATGTGTTAGCCGAAAAATCACAACTCGAATGACCCATGATCCAATAACCCGACAGCCCGACAATATTGGCCCGAATCCTAGCGGGTTAGCCCGATTGATACCCCTACATGAACCAACCAAATGAGGTGTCATCTATTTCCCTCATTCCATTGTAAAAGCTTCAAGATAGTCCAGCTAACGTCGTTAACTTAAGCGCTTGTTGGGAGACAACCCAACCCAACCCAAATTTTTGTCTTATGTTCTTCTCTTCTCTTTGTGCCAAAAATAGATAAATAAATAAATTCAGAGTCCGAAACTGGAAAGGGATCGTTTGGGAGTAACCAACTACGTAACGGTCCATATCAAAAATCTCCCCCGCAAAAGACGTTTGGCCAAACGGACCGTTTCCCTTCTCGACCTGGCCGGCTCTCCCTTATTTTCCTGGTATGTTTTCTGCCTCTTTTTGTGATTTTTTCCACTCCACCACTTCCAAAACTATGTTATTGCTTCGCTTAGACTAAGTTCTGGGGGGATGCAATGGTGGATTTAGAGGTTTTCTATTAGTTTTTCTTTCTTTTATTTTTGTTTTTCTTCTGTTCTTTTGTTTTCTTTATTTTTAGTTTTGTTTTATCTATAACCCGTGTTTAGGTAGTTGTTTTGCTAGTAATTTTTCAAACTCTGTTGAAACTTCGATAAAAAGGATTGGATTGTCACTAATGATGTATTCTCCATTAAATATTATTTACTCGATTTATGATTTTTGAAATTGACTTAGATATGCATGTATATTGAATTTCTTGATCACC
This sequence comes from Monilaria moniliformis, assembly GCA_034509125.1. Classification (NCBI taxonomy): domain Eukaryota; kingdom Viridiplantae; phylum Streptophyta; class Magnoliopsida; order Caryophyllales; family Aizoaceae; genus Monilaria; species Monilaria moniliformis. The sequence continues at coordinate 3,732 of JAYDZE010224082.1, forward strand.
TTGATTCATGGGAGAGATCCCTAGTGAGATTTGAGCTAAAAATTCATTTCTTGTGTGAGATGATCATGAATATATCTTAAAATTCTAGAACTTGCTCAAAATCTACTTGAATCTACGTATTGAAAGTATAAATAGAACATGAAGTTTGGTAATCTTTCTTAAACCACTTTTATCCTAAAAATTTGACATTACCACATATTTTTCATATTTAGCCATTTTGAGCCTTTAAAGCCTATTTCTTTGATTATCCAAATTTTATTGAAATTCTCTGTCATGAAATTTCTTTGCTTACCTAAAAATAGAGGAACTTGGAATGAAATATGTGTAGAAGAAATAAAGAAGGATAAAAGAGAAGAAAAGAAAAATCTATGGAAAATAAGCAGGAAAAAAATAATATTAATCAAAAGATTATTAGAAAGAAAGAATAGAGTTGGACAAAGTCTAAATTCATAAAAGTTTGATTGAGAATGGTTGGTGATAATTGGGATATAGTATTTGATGATCACTTTTGTTGATATCTTAAATCTTAGTCACTTGGACCATATATTTGTTACCTTGTCCAAAAAGCCTATATTACAACCAAAGTAAAAGATCTTTCCGATTTTTGACATATATTCATATGAAGTAGATAAGAGATTAGATCTTGATCATGCCTATGGCAAACTTTTCAGTGTTACATGATTTGAGAGTATACACTTTTACCTCATACACTTGAGAGATGAAAAATCATTCACTTTCTTTAATTTAGTGAGAATCATGAATGGAAGGTGATATACTAGCTAGTAATATTGTGCATTGTCTTGTCTCTCTTATCAATTGTAAATCTTGTAAATTTCAAAATTTTGTTCTAAACTGAAGTGACGTTTTATCCTAATCCTTCAATATTCGAGTGTTTTCTTTAGTGTTTCTTTCCCTTTGTTTAAGGACAACCAAATGCTTAAATTTAGGGATTTGACACACTCAATATTTTGGCTATTTTAGTATTTAAATCCAAGTCATTTTTATTAGTTTTGATCATATTTAGCTATGTTTTAGTTTAAATATCTATCAATTGGTTGTTTGATGGGTTTATTGAGTTTTGAAAGAAAAATATGCATAAAAAGGTGTTAAAAGGCCAAAGGATCGAGAACGGCACGAGTTCAACAAGAATTGAACCCAAACGGACCATTTGGGAAGAGCCAAGGCCCAAACGGCCCATTTCCAGCATCAGCAGAACAAGAATTCGAAATCTGTATTCTCAAACAAACTGTTTGGGAAGAATGTGTACCAAACGGATTTTTCGGCAATTCAGGATCAGAGATGGCGGAACCTGTACTCGGAAACGGACCGTTTGGCAGGAGGCCAATACCACATGGTCCACTTCAGATTTGTACAAAAGCTCTATCATTAGCCAATCAAGCCCTATCTTTTCTAGGTTTTTTATGCCTATATAAGGAGCATTCATGCACGGTTTTGAGAACAACTTTGACACAAAAGGAAGATCGTGAATCAATCGAAGACAAGGTGCAGCTCTATCATCGACACGGGTTCTTTTAGGCTTAGTTTTATATTCTTTTATGTTCTTATTTTTTTTTAATACCTATCTATGCTTGGCTAAGTACTTTTTATCGAATAAAGTGTTGAGCCCAAAGCCCAAGTCCAGCATCAACACGTCCAAGAACCACGGCCCACGACCCAAACTCGTTAGGGTTTAAGGTTTTTGTTAACATTAGTGTTGTCGCATGCCTCCTGCCCTTTCTCGTTGCCATTGAGACGTCACTGGCCGCCGCACCCTGTCAGTTTGTCACCGCCAACTGCAAAGTTTCTGTACACCGTCGATCCTTGCCTTGTCACTACAAACCACCAACACCCGCTGCCATCGTCGACTACCCGACAATGAAGACGACATTGTGGCGTGGTTTTTGGCAAAAATCGCACAACAACAACAACAACAACAGATGTGGCTGCTATTGTTGGTCGCGTCGAGGAACATCCTGCATAACGTGGGCTGCAACTTCGCTGGTTGTCGGATTTTGAGCAATCCAATGTTCACTTTTTGTTGATCGAAATTCGAACACCATGTTTGAAAATCACAATCCAATTTGAAATTCCATTTCGATTTCAGTAACCCAATTACAAAATTATGATTTCTAAAATAATCCACAAATAATTATAACATAATTTCAATTATTAATCGAGTCCGGGCGTTGATACCACTGTTTGAAATTATTGACATCATCTAATGATATGTAGCAGAAAGCATTGTTAAGAATATGATCTTCATTCATAACTGGAAAAATTACTTGTTGAACAAATAATCACACAACAGTTAGAACACTTATTATGTATCTCCTTGAGGAATTGATCAGATCTATCGGAGAAATTCACCACTATTAATATCCATGCGTATTCTGATTTGATGCGGGAACAAAATCCCAATACAACAATTCAACCAGAGAAAGTAGGAAATCTCTCTTGAATTCCACATATTTTCATCTAACAAAAGATTTAAATTTTTTACCTTCTATTTCCCTATTGTAAATAAATATATATTAACTACTCTAATGGACCGAGTTTGTGGACTTATAACTTTTATCTGCATTATTTCATTAATAATTCAATTATTAATTAGCTAAATTCTATATCCAATATATATTTTAATCTAGTTTATATACTTTTTATTGATACCATGATTATTATATGATATCATGTCATATCAAATAAAATACATAAAATCATAAAATGAATTATTGTATATCTAAACAAAATGAATAAAATTTCTAACCCCTTTTCATATTCAGATGAGAAATAGATTTGTATTTTAACTTTCTTAAATCAACTTTAAATTTATATTATTAATCTAAAATTTTGACGAGCAATTTTTTAGATTTATTTATCAAATTTAAAAGTAATTTAGTTAGGAATTTTCTTGCTAGTTTACATTTATCAGCATATCACTAGCCACCCATAATTTAATAGTTGCAAACACCAAATTCAGTCATTTAGAACTATCATGACCTAAAACAATTTATAACTATCTAACGTTATCACGCAACCAATTTTTTCAAATTAAAGGAAGAAAATGATTCATTCGCTATCTTTTTCAAAGATATTTGCAACTTTAAACAAAAAGGTAAGCAAATTACTAATAAAGATCGCTTTTTCGCACGATTTAGGGCTAAAGAGATTCCGTCGCTAAGAAAATAAACAAAAAGGAGTAAAGGGTGAATAGAGCTATAGAAATGTTGAAATAAATTGGATATCTAGTTCATAAAACGCCTATATATATTCCAACCAAACCAAAATTAGGGTTGTATATGGACCAACATTTCAACGATCTAACCCCTTTAAACATAACCCTCAAAAGCCATGTAATTCACAACCAAAAAAAAAAAAAACTAAAATTCCTGCGACGCAGAACCGATCTCCTTGTCCCTCCCGCCAGCCTTCTTCGGCAACAAAGTCTGGTGAATGTTTGGCAGAACACCTCCATTAGCTATTGTGACATGGCCCAACAGCTTACTCAACTCTTCGTCGTTCCTCACTGCCAGCTGTATGTGACGAGGAACAATCCTGTTCTTCTTGTTGTCTCTAGCAGCATTTCCAGCAAGTTCCAACACCTAATCAAAGCAATAAATTGAATTAATAAAAGAATTACAAAAATAAGTTAGATCCAAAATTTGGAGGAATAGAAAAACAGAAAACAAAATATAAATCAACTAATCATTGACTTTGTCCTCACAGAAACCAAAATTAAATCCGAAATGCAGGTACAAATCTAGGATAATTAAAATCGACAAAAACACATTTTTGGTTATTTTTCCCGTCTACAGTGAATCGAAAACGCGAAATCAAAGTTAGAATCAGAAAATCGGCAAAAATCGTGTCTGATTCAGTGAATATACAGAGACTCGGCGCATGCAATCAGGAACGCAAATGCAGCGAATTTACAATCTAATTACCTCGGCGGCGAGGTACTCGAGGACGGCGGAGAGATAGACGGGGGCACCGGCTCCGACGCGCTCGGCGTATTTACCGGCCTTGAGAAAACGCGCGATTCTGCCGACGGGAAACTGGAGGCCAGCTTTCGATGAGCGGGAGACGGATTTGGAAGCCTTGGGCTTGCCTCTTCCGCCCTTGGTGGTGGCTGCGGCGTTGGAACTCATTTTCCCGGCGGCGGTGATTGGTGGCTCGGAAACCCTAGAGGAGGATAATTGAACCCGAGTGAATTTTTAGAGCGTTTTTGGATAGTGATGAATGGGGGATATCGAGAGCGCTGGGGGCTTATATAGGAATGAATGGTGAATTTTGATTGGCTGGAGGAGTGAGGTGCGGACTGCCACGCTGGCAACGGGAATCAATGGAGCGAAAAGAGAGAGGATTTTGAATTTGTTGCCGCAATTGGAGAATAATTTTGGCGGGTTTGAATTTGCTGGGTTGGGCATATTGAGCCGGTTGGTTGAAATATTGATTCTGAAATAATTCTAATTGACATATATATTTTCTTTTATTTTAAATATCTTACTTTGCAACAATCCCCAAATCCAATTTCTTTTTATCATTTATCTTTTACATTTCAAATTTGGATTGCGGTGGTGTAGTAATATGCTTGTAGTCGTCGAGTACATTAGATGATTATTCTAATTATTTAACATCTTGGTTCCTTTCAAATCAAATAAAATGTATGAGTTTGGACTAGATTTGGAAGTTAAATTTGATTTGGGCAAAAACAAAAATCGACTTTTCGATCTTTGAGTTCAGTTTAGTTTGGGACCAAATCACCCAAATGTTTTGCCCTATATTTATGTAGGGGTGGATGAATGTCAATTCCACAATCACTGATAAGTATGTTTCTTTTTGTCCAACCATAAATTATATGTTTGTTTTGTACAACAGGATTAAGCAAATATTAGCATAGAAATTTTAATCTCACTTACAATCTATGTCAAACCGTGTTTGCATCTACATATTAATAACTAAAATGGCTTAGATGGCGACAAAGCATAGTTTATTTGGTAAGACATTTTTCCTTCTATAATTAAGTTTGGATTTGAGTCACATCGGATGCGTGTGTTAGTGTGTGTGTGTGTGTGAATTGTAAATAATTTTTTTTTATTCAAATCTATCATGACACGAATGTTAGATTTAATATTACAATTACCTAAAAATATTAAAAAATAATAATCATTCTACTATCTTTGCTTGTGTGAAACTCTTAAAAGGTTTTGAGTTTTTTAAATTCTCGCCAAAGCCCATTATGTATCGTTAATAATTATAATTAGTTGGTAGAATGATAATAATTAAAGGATGATTCTATTCACAAATCCCTTTTCTCACCATAACAACCTAATTAAAAATTATTAATTTTTTAAATATATCTACTATTTTATCCTTATAGTCTAATTAAATCAAATTAAAGAAATTGTAACAACAATAGCCCTAATTGATATCCACCTCTACCAAAACAAATTCCTCTTTTTTTCTAAAAAAAATAAAATATAACAAAAAGTGGGTTGCTAATTTGGTTACCTGTTATCGATTTAACTGATAACCAAATCAAAATGACCAGTTATCAATTAACCGATAAATGATAAATTAATTCTCGATTCGGTCTTCGGTTCTTGCATTAGTGGTCAATCAGTGTTCGGTTATAATCAATAACCAAAATCGAGGAACCGAAAAAATCGAATCATCAATTAATAAATTTATTTTTTCATTATATTCCAATTCTAATTTCTAATTGTAACACGCATTTCCTCAATTCAGTTTTCTCTCCTTCTTCGGTCCTTCTATCACGTCCTTCATCCTGACTGATTGTCGACCAGTGAGTCTCGCCATCGTCCTTTAATCTCCAATGTCGCCCGTCTAAGCCTCTAGCACCACATGCCCGCACCACAGCGCTGCTTTCCAGCGTCGCACCATAGCGCCACACCTCCTGTCATCCAGTGCTGCCACCCTCCACCGAGTGGTCAGCGCCGCCTTTTACACTTTTACTCGATTTTCAATTTTATATTACTAATTTGAAGTGTGTTGACACTTGACATGTTATGACCTACTTCAATCATTCATGGTGTTTTTAGAAATAGAGTTAGAATTTAGAAATACAAGAGAATGTAGAAAATTGAGCATTTTGTAGTCTTGTAGGTACGCACTCAGAACTCCAGTTTGTATTGTTGAATTTGTGCATGAAACTACAAAAATGAGTTTTTGCAGATTATCTTTAGAAATGAAATATGAAACATGGTTTAAGTCTATAAGATAGAGTATGTGTGTGTGAAGTGTGTGCGTTCAATTCACTCTGTGTGTGTGTCCGTGCAGTATATGAGTAAAAGTTATTGCAGACTGTATGTGTATATGTTTGCAGTATGTGAGTAAGAGTTCTTGCAAATTGTATGTGTGTGAGTGAAGTGTGTGTGTGCAATATGTGTGTTCATACGACTTCCAGTTCCCACCTCAACTTTGTAATAGTTTGGTTTTGCTCTTTACAAGCTCTCATGTTTGTTCAATTGTATGAAATTGTAGAAGGAGAATTTTGAATCTCTTACTCAAGCTAGCAAATAGCAATAGACTACCAAATTTTGATATGTTAGAAGATGTTGATATAAGAACTATAGAATCTTATAGCTAAAGCAATTGAAAAAGAAAGGAAAAATCAAAAGAAATGAAAAAACAAAAAATAGGTCTGATATGTAGGTAGAGTTCAATAAAGTTTTCATTGAAATAGGGGACCCTCGAGTAAAGACTCAAAAAGAAAAATGTACACGGTTTGGGACATTGATTGCAGCCGATCCAAAGGTATAATGGCACCACGACAATGTGGGAACATCATGCCTCATGTTTTAAGAAGTATGAAGCCAGAAAAAGTCATACAATACTCAACTATCAAAATAACACTGGTGAAGAAGTGTCAGGGTCATTGACAAGTTTGAGATTCAACTGATAAACTAGTAGAGTTATATATTATTAGGTGTTGTTTGTAGCAAGTTTCGTCATGTTCGTCTCTTACTTTATTGGTTTTACAAACAATTACCCGTCATTTGTTTAGATTAACGAGTTTGTCAAGATTGTGCAACTAAGATAGAAAAACAAGGCTAAGAACTCAATTTTGGGCGAAATGGGGAACCAGAGATAAGTACCCGGCCGGGTGCCAACAAGATCCAACAACGACCCGACTGGATGAAAGAAATGACACTTTCGAAATGGCCAGTAACTTCCACCCGACCGGGTGGAATCACACACCTAGAAGTACCTGGTCGGGTAGGCCATCGAAGAGGCTAGTGACATCCACCCGGCCGAGTGGAAGCGCAGACCAAAAGCTACCCGGTCGGGTAGTGTGATGGCGAGAACAGAAAGTTGCACCCGCCCTGGTGCTATGGAGGACCAAAGTTTTACCCAACCGGGTGAAACTAGGCGACATCCGGGGGATCTTACCCGACCGAGTAAGATGCAGAAAAGTGAACACCCAACGGGGTGCAGTTCAGACGAAGTTATACAGAGATTGCCACCCGACTGGGTGGCATGAGTACCAATACCTACCCGATCGAGTGACATGTACAGAAAAGCCCAATAGCGACCTGATCGAGTCCTAAACTTATATTCCAGCCCAGAAGTATAAATACCTCTTGCTAGACGTTTTTGAGGCATTAATTCAAAGTTGGAGGCTATAGAACACTAAAGAACAAGAGAGATTAGAGAAAACAACGCTAGGAGGAAGGAATTCAAGGAAGAACACCAACTAATCCAAAAGACGAGTGCAGTAATCGATTTTATTCTAGGATGTTAGGCTAAGTTTCTCAAGTTATTCCTAGTATGTAGTAGAATGATCTAGACTTAATTTGATTTGGATCTGTCGTCCTACGTTGAATTCATGGTTTGATTTCATTTATTGGATTGGTTTTGCTTAGACTATCTCTTAGTGCATCATTGAATAGTTTAATTTTGCCTATTATCTAATGTCTCTTTAACTTGGAGAACATGAGCTTTTAAATAATTCAAAAACCTTGGAATTAGTATTATTCAAATACATGTTCGAAGGTGGATTTCTATGTGTTGATTTTGCTTAATAGTTAATCTAGGTTTTCTGTGCTTCTACGAGAATTTAGGTTAATGAATAGGGATTATGAGACGTGTTCAGCCCATTGTATTACGGTAATTCTTTTGACATGTTCAGTGTTAATCGAGTGAAAATTAAAAGCACAATCCTCAATACCATGAAATTGGACTAGGACGTTGATTTGAGTTGAGTTTGTCTATTGCTCATCCGAAACATATTAGGGATAACATTCTCATCTTATTAAACAACAGTTTTAATTCTATTTGTTATTTGTTTTTCTTGAAATTTTAGTCTTATTTAGTTCCTCATCATAATCCTTTACTTGTACTTTTGGTTAAGCAATCAATTAATCTCCATGTGGGTTCAACTCCTAAATACTACCTTTGATACTATTCTCTTGTAGTTAGAAGTAATTTTAGGGTATTTTTAATACTTATGTGTGATAAATTGGAACCTAAGTTATACTCTAAAATACGTATCATCAACCAAGAAGCTTGTAGGATGTCATTATGTAAGATGATTATCCTTTATGAGTTTCCCTTTAGATTCGTAGAATGAAAAGAATTCAAGCAGTTTATGAGATATGCTTGTCCACGTTTCAAGATCCCGAGTAGACATATGATAAGAGCTTACTGCATGAAGTTATTTATGGAGCAGAAGACACATATGAAGTTATTTTTAGATTCAAGAGGCATGAGAAGAGTATCAATTACCAAAAATTGTTGTATTGAAATGAATAACATAAATTTTATTTGTGTTACAACACATTGCATCGACAATAAGAAAATCAGTTTTTTAAAGATTTGCAATCATAGGGGGGAGGATCTTGCTGTGGAAATTACTACTGTGTTGAAGGGTTACAGAAAGTTCTTTATTGCACTATGGGCAATGCATCTACAAATGATATAGCAATTAGGCACATGAAGTCGATTTTTTATGAGAGATATATGAGTACTGCTGGTGGAAAATATATTCACTTGCGGCGTGTTGCACTATTAATCAATCTATTGTGTGTGTGAATGGTTAGAAAGGATATGCATGTCTGTGAGATGAGTAAGAGAAGGTGGGAAATTGATAAAGGTTTCACCAGATAGATTTGATTCATTCAAAGATATTGCAAAAATATATAAGGATGATACATCGAGTAATTTTGTTTGGATATGCTGGCCAGATGAAATTCGACTTACTTAATGCTAGAGGCAGGCTTGTCATATGAGACGCTCATAAAGGTATTCGAGATAGTGACCCCTAACTTGGTTTGTGGTTTGAATTAGAAGCAATACAACAATCTCACTATTGGGGTGCCTGAAGATGTAGATTATCTTGAAGTCAGGAGGATGTGTGGTTACCTCTGAAAGTTCTGTTAGTTGATTGTTCTCGTCGCTTGCACCAAACATGTCACAGAACATTTATTTTTAATGAAAAGTGCGATATCTTCAATATCATTACTTGGTTGGAGATTCATGATGATGATGACATTAAAAACATGGCCATGAAGATCAAGACAAAATTTGGAAAATATTGGTTAGAGGACACAGAGTTGAACTCGAAAATGAACAAGATACTTTACATCTCTATATTGTTAGATCTTAGACTAAAGATGAAACATGTGTATTTTTGTTTGAAGACAGTATATGGTGATAATCAAACGAATAAGTTGGTAGAAGAGTTGAACAAGTCAATCTATAAAGTATTTGAGTTGTACCAAAAACAGATGACTCTGATTTTGGATCAAACACCAACACCACCAACACCAATGGCCAATACATCGGATGATCTAGTATTTTCCGATGAAGGCTCATGTAGCCATTTGGCGATTGCTGACGATGAAGAAGATGTTATTGATAGATCAGATATCACTCTATACTTCATATAGAAGCAATACAAGATTAATGCTATTGAGGTTAAGCATTGTGATATTTTGCGTTGGTGGTTGAAATACAGCTTGCGCTATCCCGTTCTATCTGAGATGGCAAGAGATATCATGGTCATCCTCATATCCAGCATTGCTTCTAAAATTGCATTTAACACAACGATTTGTGTTGTATCCCAAGTTTGAAACTCTTTGACTCTGAACGTGGTAAAAGCTTTGGTATGTGTTGAAGATTGGTTGAGTGCTAGTTTAAGTGGCGTCTTTATTCAAAATAAAGAAGATGTACCAGAAGCAATTTTAGAAAAAGAATATAAAGACGATGAGTAATTTACTTTAATTTATTCTTATCAATTTATTTATTTTATTTATATACAATATACAAACTATTATTCTTATCTATTTATTTAATTTTCTTAGTGTTGGTGGAACTTGAAAAAATTGGCATAAGGATAGGGGGCAACATAGCTACGCCAGCGACTGCGAGTGCTTAGAACTGAACCCACATGTCTAAGACTCTTAGTATATTTTTATTTTTGTATTTGGATAATTGTACGTTGTGATTTTGAGATTTAGATAATTGTTCTTTGTGAATTGTGATTTTAAAACATTGATTTGGATAATTATTCTTTGTGATTGAATGTTATGTAGCTTGTGTTGGACTGTTGTAAGTTGATTCATTTAATGAGTCGAAATAGGGAAGGAATCAAGAACTATGGGTAGATTTTTTTAATATTTTTTATTTTACTAATGAAAATATTTAATGTTCATAATGTGTCACAAAAAGTGTTTGTGGTGTAGTTGATAAGGTGTTTCATACATTATCCATTGATCAATGGTTTAAACATCATCTGACACATATTTTTAAATAGTTATTCAATTAACCAAACAGTGAAAGAGGTTTGGTTACGATTCTCGTTTAGGGATGTTATTTGGTTCGATTAACCAAACCAACCAAATAAATAGCCCTAACAAAAAGTGAGAGAATTATATGGAAGATTAGAGTGACAACTTCGTGCAAATCAAAGGCTTGTCTACTCAATTCTTATTATGTCATTTCAAAATTTTCAGTCATATTTATTATTTTTAATTTATAATCATTCAAAGTAGGGAAAGCAAAATATAGCACTCTGCCAAGAATTGCAATATCTTGGACATCAATATAGTTCAAGATTTTTAGAATAATTATAGATATAAATGCTATTTTTCAATTTTCTTATAATATTTAGATTGAAGTCGGGTATTTGGGAGTAAATGCCTCTCCCATACAAGAAGCCTGTGAAAGGTAGTAATTTGCCTCACATTTTTATTTTAGTTTTGTTGATTAAAATTGTGGCATTGATTCGTTTTGGTTTGTAGGAAGCAATGGTGCAATAGTGATGTGGACAAAGAGACGAATTGTGACAATTTGGGGTTCTTCTTAATGTAGGCTAATTATTTGTATATAATGAAGTGTGGAGAACACGAGAAAAGATTTTGAATCATCAACGGATGCTAAATACCTTCTAAAGATTTATTTTATTAAAAATTTAAATTGGTTGTTGGGAAATAGATTCTGTTTTTGTTAGGAAGATAAAAGAAGCAAAAAGAAAATGAATTAGAAGAAGAAGAAGATAGACAATAATCACCAACATAAGATTATAACGTGTAAAACTTCAAATTCGGAGAAAAATCACGACCCACAGAGGAGAAATTCATTATAAAATAAATTTCTACAATCACACATTATTTATCTCCCTCTCGGCCCAACCCCCAACACTATTACAAGTCTTTGAAATAACTCTTGTAAATCTATCAAGATTATTCCACAAGAGAAACTAAGAAAAAAGAATTTTGATTAGAGTTAATAACAAGACTAATGAGTAATGATTAGTGTAACTGAATCAAATGTTTTTGGGCTTCTTAAATAAATTATGAAACTCCTACCATTTTGGTCACACAACTGATGTGGGACAAACTCTATAAGCGAAATTTCAACAATCTCCACCTTATAAACTATTGTCTTCACCGAAAATCATTATTCTTAATCCAAAGAACCATCATTCTCTAAAAGAGAATAAATCTAGTCCACCATATGAGTAGACAACTTAGAGTAAACCATTTTTAATTTTTTTTTTGGCACATGCTGAAAAAACTTGCTAAAAAATATGGTACAACTTCTAGTTTTTGGTTTTCCTAGAAGTCCTTCAATCATCAACACGATTTTTATCACATACCTTGTATCTAATCCAAGCCAATGCACATGTGGTCCAACTAACGTCATCACATTCTCGTTCATGACAATTGAACATGCCATAAGGATCTTTATGTCCTCATAAAAGGTCATCCATCACGACGTCGGTTTTCCACACTTCCAACAAACAACACATTGGCCGCCACTGCTAAATCTTCCGTTGAAGTTTGTCCTTCGCTAATCAGACTTCTCCCTTAGGAAGAAGTTTTCCCGGGACTTCAGCGAAACTAAAGCTTCTTACTTATACATCAAAATTAGGTTCGTGTCTTCGTCTGCTGTGGGCGACATGAGAACTTTCTATTTCACGTATAGTTTGGTAAAAATATCCCCAGTTGTTATGAAAGATAAATCATATCTATATTTAAAAATAATTATTATTTTAACGTTTCATTTTTATATCAATAAAACCATATACGATGTGGTAGATGTGGCGGTTGATCAACGACCATTTTCCGATTAAGAAAATTATTTGATTCGATAATGCTTAGGGCAGTACAAAATTTTAGAAGGCACTTCACTAATTCAGGATAAAGCTTGTGTGAAAACAAAGGGTTAGTTGAAATATTCTTAATTAATTAATTTTATATTCAATTTATACTTTGAGTCAAAGAAAAAACAATCGAAATACTACATTTGGGGGTTTTCTTTCAAGATAAAAACGTTTATATAAGTTTTGACTTACTCCGGGCGGACGTCGGCACAACCTTTGTTCTTTTTCGATTAATTAGTTTAGTTAATATTTACATAATTTATATATTAAACTCCAAATATAAATTGGAAGATTCTAATTATAACGACAAATATGATGCTAAGGTCATCCACAGTCTCTTATCTTAATTGTCTCTTCCCTTATACTATTAATCTACTATTTATAGGTCCACAATATTTTTTACTCAATCCCTTAACAAAGAGACAACACATGCACTCTTCATCCCTTAACCATCCCTTACCTTAACTATTCATGGATCTCATCTTTTAATTTTTTATTCATTTCTTATTTATTAAATTTATTTTATTTTCTAATTAAATTAATTTTTGATTTAATAAAATAGACAAATTTCATTAAAATATTAAAAATTATAATAAAAAATCGACATATTACATTATTTAAAACTGAAAATTACACAATTAAAAATCTTAGGAACACATACTTGAAAGAGAAAAATTATTTAATGGAAATGCTAATCAGTCGTGAAGTGACCAAAGCGAGCCCAAATTTCATCGATTAAATTGAATTGGAGCTGATCGTGGTTGGCGGCATCACACGACGACTCACGATGCCTTTGATAGTCGCGGAATGATTACGGCGCACCTTGATTTGGGGCTTTGCTTGCGGTCAAAGTGCCGACATTATCCTCGTCTGCCTAATTAGGAGCATTCGGCCATTCGTCCTCGATAATCATGCTATGCATTATTATGCACGCATACATGATATCAGCAATAATTTCCCGGAACCACGAATGCCTCAGACCCTTGATGATCGTGAATCGTGCTTGGAGAACAACGAATGCTCGTTCGACATTCTTACGCATGGCCTCCTGCTTCCACGCGAAGCGAGCTTTTTTGGGGTCGGTCGGACAGGAGAAAGACTTCACGAACGTGGGCCACTTTGGATAGATTCCATCGGCGAGATAGTAGCCCATGTTGTACCGACGTCCATTGGCCGTGAATTGGACCGCTGGTGCCCTACCATGCAATACATCATTGAAGACGTTCGAGTGGTTGAGCACGTTGATGTCGTTGTTAGACCCGAAGACACCAAAAAATGCATGTCAAATCTAGAGGCGGTGGTCGGCGACTACTTCTAGCACAATCATCGGATGAGAGCCTTTGTGGCCGCTTGTGTATTCGGCCCTCCACGCCGTTAGGTAGTTTTTCCACTGTCAGTGCATGCAGTTGATGTTGCAAAGCATGCCGGGGAAGCCTTGATATGCTTCGTGCAGACGAAGCAACTATTGGCAGTCGAAGGTTGTGGGCGCTCTCAGATATTCTGAGCCGAATGTGTCGCAAACAGCTTTGCAGAATCGCCTCAAGTATTTATGCCAGTGGTCTCAGCAACGGGCAGGTACTCGTCAAATATATCAGCGCATTCGCTAGTAGCCAGTTGTCGGATGGCCGAGATACACTTTGCAAGCGTTGAATGACCCATCTGTCCGAGCGCATCTGGCCGCTGCTGGAAGTATTCTTCGCGCGCAACCAATGTATTTATTATGCGCATAAATAAATTCCTGCTCATACGGAACCGACGACGGAAAACATCGTCCCCCCAACATGGCTGGTTGGAGAAATAATCCGCAATCAGTTGGGTTACGGCAACCTCTCGTTCCTGGTGCACATACCTTTTGGTGTGTACGATGGGAGGATCCATCGGAGGAGGCTGAAAATAATAATTTGCAGTCGCCGCTTGAAACATGGACAGAAGTTGCTTCGCGCTCTCGTCGTCGGAATCGTCAGAGTCGGAGCCAAAGTGGTATGGATTCATTTTGCCGGAAGCTATGAGACTATGAAATTACAAAGATGAGAGAATAATAGAAGAAATTTGCGTTGAATTGAAGTAGGAGTGAATGGGTATTTATAGTAGTATAAGAGGATTTTTAAAAAAAATTGAAACTAGCCATTTTTTCCGTTGCCTACTTAATTTTTTTCTTAATTTTCGAATTAAATAAAAAATACATATATTAAAAATGCATTAAAGTCGCCCACTCGTAGGGGGGGCGAGTGGGCGACATGCGCCCTTCTGATTGGTCGCGGGAACGAGAGGCGCGTGGTGGGTTGCCCGCCCTCTTTCCCTCCACCTCGCGACGCCCGTCCGCCCTCCACCCTATAGCGCGCCCCGTCGCCGTCGCTGTCCCGTCCTGCCGAGACTGGACGGATTCGCCCCACTATGGATGCCCTAAATCCAAAGATTAAGAAATCTAAATTAAAATTTTAATGAACTTTTAATAAATGATTTATTATTATTTAATTAATCCTTAATAATTAACTATAAGTCCGGACGTCCACATCAAATTTTTCGTCTTAATATTTATATATAAAAAAATTATGGGGTTTATAGAAAAGAAAGCATGAGTTGGTAAATACAGTTATCCTTTCCATCTTTTACGAAATTAATAACCTGTAGGATCAGAAGCCCATCAGGCCCATCTATTACAGTGAAGAAGAATTTGTTTCGTTTTAGCACCACACGAAATTGGATTTCTTTTATTTTCTTTTCGACTATTTGGTTCCACAAATGGAAAATAATATTTTTCCTTAACAATAATAGGATGGCAGACTGGTAGTGGAAGTGGTGTTGATGGTGGTGGTCGAAGAATGGTGGGGAAAGGGAATCCAAATTCCAAGTAGGAAGTATTGAATTAATTAGAGTTGTGGTTAGTATTGTATTAAATATATGTTTAGTTACTAGTATGATATCATAACTCCAATTTAAGATATGTTTGTAATTATGTCGAGATCTCGAGTTTTGTCACCACTCATATGTAGTGTGATACAAGTGTAATAAATTCCTATATACATCCACTGCCCAATAATAAACTCATAATTTCATACTAGTGTATAAAACACGAATGCAATTAATTTATCAATTGGTCAAAATAAAAACTTTCAAATAGTTATTTTTTAAAGATTAAGATATGAGCCAATTACGTAAGCAAAAAGCGGACTTTTGTTTTTAGCTGTGATTGCCAAGGCATGAATTGACATTCCAACAAACTCAACAAATATTTCACATATTACAAATTTAATCTCGCGTCACTAGCACTTAATATATTAAATTTTTATATATAATTGAAAGCACTACTACAACTTACCTGATTTTATATGTAACAGCAAATAAAATAAGCATTACTTCTCAATCTAAGAGAATAACCCGTAAAACAAGCAAAAATAAAAAAGAAAACAAGAAAAAATGCTACTTTTGTTAGTGACCAAAGCGACAATATCATGAAACCAACGAAGTTGATTCGTTTGAAGGCTCTGTCTATTGAGATTGCTAAAATGACAGCATATAATAATACCGCGGCAATTGTGAATATATACGGAAAAAATTATGCTACTTGATTTATGTGAGCATTATCTGTGAGCACCGTTCTTGTTTAGTTTACGTTAGCATTATTTATTTTGTCTTAACATTTTGTTTGTTTCTAATACCTTAAAAAATTATTATTAACGTTATTTATTTTACAAATAACATAAAATTAAAAGCTCGTTTTGTTCATTTTCTCTAAATTTCAAATAAATGAATAAAAGAATAATCGAGTTTGAATTTTTATGTAATTTGTAAAAATAATTATGTTAAGAACAAATTTTAAGATATTAAAATCAAACTAATGTATAAAACAAAATAAAATACTAAAGTGGACCAAACGACATAAGATATGTAACATAATATTTCTCCCTCTATATATACACACACTAAAGTATAAAATCCTTTCACATATTCTATTAATTTTTAAATGTAAATTATTATTAATTTGAATCAAAGATATATATA
>JAYDZE010224193.1:0-20355 GCA_034509125.1 Monilaria moniliformis
TATATATATATATATATATATATATATATAAATCTTTGGCCACGACTGTGAGTGATCCACTATGCTTAAGCTAACGTGAGTGAGCCACGATTGTGGGTGCATGATCGTAGGTGTCATTGTGGGCTACGGTCGTGGTTCACGGTTCTCTCACACGATGGTACCCATGACCATGTTCAGCGACCGTGAGTGATCTCCACCATGTTTGAGCCATCGTGAGTGAGCCATGTTCGTGGATACGTAATCGTGGGTACATGATTGTGGGTGCCATCGTGGGCTATGGTCGTGTCTCACGGTTCTCGCCCAAGATAGCACCCACGATGGCCACAACCATCGTGACCTTAAGAAGTATACAAGTTTTCAATTGTATCTCGCATTTCTAATCCATATTTACATATTATTATGGAATATGGTCGAGTATTTTACAATATATATCATTTCTAACAGACCATTTAATGATTATAAGTGATTTCACTACAAGTGATGTATATTATCAATATTTGCAAAATAGAGTACATATCATCATCATTTGTATAAATAACGAACTATGATCATATATTTTTAACATATATCATGTCTAACAAGTGATTATAAGACTATATGTAATATTAACTAGAAGTGGTGTGTGTTATTAAGAATTCAAAGATACAAGTACATATTATCATTATTTGTGTAAGTTTGGATATATCGTGATGTGAATCACTCTATGATATATACAAATTGGTTTGTTAATATTTTATTTGTTTAGTAATTCAACATAAACAATTGCAGTATTCATAAAAACGTCGCTTAACTATACACGACAACTTAAAAATCACAAACCACAATTTATTCTTAAGGTCACGGTGCTTGTAGGCGATTGTGGGTGCCATGGTGAGCTACGATCATGGCTCACAGTTCTCGCCCATGATGGCACCCACAATGGCCACAACCATCGAGACCTTAAGAAGTTTACAAGTTGTCAGTTGTATATCGCATTTTTAATATGTATTTACATATTATGAATGAAATATGGACGAGTATTTTATAATATATATCATTTTTAACAAATCGTTCAATGATCATAACTACACAGAACTACTTAAAAGTCACAAACCATAATTTATTCTTAAGGTCTCGATGGTTGAAGGCGATGGTGGATGCAATCATGGGCCACGGTCGTGGCTCTCGGTTCTCACCCATGATGGCCACAACCATCGTGGCCTGAACAAGTATACAAGCTTTCCGTTGCATCTCACATTTTTAATCCATATTTACATATCATGCACTCGCATTCATCTACTCACGATCATGCAACTACAATTGTGAATCACTCACGATCATGCACCCATGATCATGAACCACAATTATGAACTATCGTGGCCCATGATAATGATCCATGCACGTGGCTTATGGAGGGATCCATCGCACTTCCTTACTCTCTACTCTCACTAACCCATTTACTCTCATCCCTAATTCGCGCCGCCACCTTATTCTCTTTAAATACTCTCATTACCCCCTATCTTAATCCTGATTCCCACCGCCACCTCACTCTCTAATAATTCCTCAATATCTTCTTTCTTCTCAACCTAATTTGTGTCGCCGCATCACTCTCTCACGATGGTAGACCACAACGACACCCACATCTTTCAGCCTTACACTTATCGACTCCACAGCCATCAGCCCAACTGTTGTCGGCTCCAATGTATCTATAAGTTTTTTATTGAGATCGTCAATGAATTCAAAGCAGAATCCGAGGAAGAAGAGTGAATACGAAGAAACATAGTGACCTTGTGAACAAGGAAAATGCTTCATAGACATAAAAATCTTTAAATACAAAGAACAGCCTATAAGCTTTTTAATAAAACACTAGGTAGATAAAAAAAAATTTTGACTTAGCGTGTCATTAAAAAGCTTATAGATCAATTCTTTGTATATATAGATTTCCGATGTGTAATTTTCTACTTTTGTAGAATCATTTTCTATGAAGTATTTTCGTTGTTTATTCACACAAAGTCACTCTCTCTACATCTAGAATTTTGGTTTAGCTTTGAAACAATCAACCTAAGATCTCTGAATGTGGACCGGTCATTTTCATGTTATGAAGGATTCTGATTTTCGTTGTCTAGCCAAGACATCTATGCTTGCTCTTTTGTGCTATTCTGGCAGCATGGACGTAGTCTTTGCTATAACTAGTTTTGTAGATATGGAATCTTACTCAGAGTTATTCTTGTATTTGTGGATAAAATTGTATGTAATTTCCTTGAATGAAACTATTTCTTTTTTCGCTAGATTTTTGTTCTAAAGATATATTGTATTGTATTGCTTGACCCAAGACCTAGAACTCCGAAGATATTTTTACTGGATTTAAGTAACGCGGAAAAAACACAATTAATTCAATGAAACGCAATAAAAACACAATGAAATCGGACACGGTGGTACTGGTTGATGAAAAGACAAAAAAAGTTGTTTGAGACGGATGGCTTACTGTTGTTGTCTCACTAACGACAGCCTACCATGATGGTTCCAACGATTATGGCTCACGAATGTGTCCCTCGATTGTGGCCAATGATCATGGTCCGCAATCGTTTTCCACGGTCATTGACTTCTAAAGTGGGTTTACATGATCGTAGATCGTTAGTGGGCTTTACACAATCGTCGACAATGATCGTTGGCGTGGACTACAACCTTAGGCAATGATCGTGGGCGGCTATTGTGGCCCATGATCGTGAGCTAGCCACAATCGTGGGCTTTAGAACACGATCGAGTCCAAGATCTTGGACTTTTACACAGTTCGAAAAAACCAAATTTTGTGACGTCGTAATAATTTTTGTATACCTTCTTTAAGTTACAGAGATACAAACACAGCCTCCTACTATGTTCTCTTTCGAATTTAATTTTTTTTCCATAAAAACACTTTCGATTCTTTTTGTTGTGAGCTTTCAAAGAAATTTACGATATTTTTATGACTTTTCAAGTAAGTTTATAGTATGTCGCGAGTGTACATTTAATGAAATTGATTGAAGTTTAGAGTTTTAAAGGCATGAACAACCACCTTCTTACACGATAATTGAATACAGTATTTTGAGTTGGTCGGAGATTTTTTTTATTTAATTTCGGTTGTATTGTGAAGAAGAAGCCTGAAAATAATTTAAATGAAAGGCAAAAAAAGAGTCATTTCAACTTCAACAACTTTTTCGGTCATGCGGAAGGATAATTTAATCTTTTAAGATAAAATAGTATAGAAAATTCATACATTAATATATAAATATATAAAAATAAGAAACATCTACTTTTATGAGAATAATATATTTTCATTTATTTTTACATTTATTTTTCCAATCCAATTGGATATTAGCAAAAATGTAATAAAATGCAAATTAAATATAAAATAATATAAGTTTAAATACAATTTTAGGGGCATTTATGTAAACTACATTTATCTTCTCTCTCTTGTAAATTCAAGAATCCTACCGACATACACCAAAACACCAAGTGCTGAGGACGTGCTCAATGTGCGCGTTTGGCACAAAAGTTGGATGTCTCCTAAAATGGCAAGCACCATCAAAGTTTCTTCCCCAACTTTCTTTTGCAATTTTATTATTAGTAAATAATAATACATTATCCACCACCCTTCACTTTCTGCCTGCGATTTTCTGCTTTCACAATTCACAAAAATCCAAATTCAATCATCAATCCTCTGATTATTCCCCTTTCCGAAATTTTTAAAAAAAAATCCTGACATCTATTGTTCATCCTCACAAATCCTAGCAACTTGGCTTTTATTTAATTCCATGCAACTACTTCTGGTGGTGAACGTGTGTCCAATTTTTCCAATGATTTAATCATCAGCAACAACCTCAATTAACACCCCACCCCCCATCATTGAATGAATTTTCTTAATTATTTTGTATTTTCCTGGAAATTGTTGGAAATATTGATTTTTGGGGGGAATTGTTGGTCAATGCAGAAGAAAAGCGGCAAATGGTTTTTTTCTTGTGATCTTAGCATCGTATCGTGATTTGGGTTTGAAATTCCCAAATGTCTGTTGAACAAGAGAATGAGGAATCTGAAACTGAAACCATTTCAGGTTAGGATTATTTAATATATGAATTTTGTTCTTTCTGTGGTTGAAGCAGCTTAATTATAGTATTGTTTGGTGATATCGGCATTTCAACTGATGAATGAGTGCATTCAGAAATTCTATAATTTCATGGGCTATGTATGTATGAGTATGATCAGTGTTAATCATAAAATATTTTATGCCCTCATTTTGACGTTCCTGGGCAAAAAAAAAACAAAAAAAAATGTTGTGCATGATTATCAGTCTAGAGATCATTTCTGGATCACAAAAGCCTATAGATCAATTAGGATCCTACATGAGAAGTGGCCTTTGTCTTGTTAAAACTTTGCATGTTGTTTATATGCTGTAAATCAGCACATTCCTTTGATGCTAATACAAAGATATATGTTGGCAACATGAGTATTCTGACAATCATAATACATTTGCAGTCGCAGGTTCTTGTCTTTATGACCTTCTAAAATTGGAAACCTGGGAGGACAGCCCGAAGAAATCACAACAACCTTCTGTATGTAAGTGAATAATAGTCCTTTTTAGGTCCTTCTGCTGATATTTGTCCGTTTCTTTTTCTTCCTGAAATGATCGACTCAAGTTGCATGGTAGTCTGAAATACAGTAGTTTCTTCTGTGGGTGCAGCACCTTGTAGTTAACTTGTGTTGCTATTGCACTCGTGATGAGTGTTCTTAATGTGCAGCCGGGTTAAAAACAGGAAATAATGTTTCAGCATTGATAAGACTAAAATGACCGCAAAGGGGTGTTCCGAGCTACCCATTACCTCAAAGATGCAAACTGATAAATTGAATTTAACTAAGAAATCAAGTTGGCTGCCACTTCGTACCAAATCATATGCTTGTAATATTCCAAGGGTCCTCAGTCCTGTTGATGATAGATCATTATATGTTCTATCAAAGAAAAGAACTAGAAAACGCCTTCCAGTCATTCTTAATGATCATCTTCATCTTAAAGCAACATTACTATTTTGAGCATACAGTTATTGATGTTAGAATTCCCACTTTGTAAAATTTCTCCTAACAATAGTACAAATTAGATTAAGATAATGTGTTGCTCTGTATTAAGCAAGGGCAATATAGATTCAAGAGGAGCTAATAGGATTTCCGGACACATTATATTTAGTATACATCTATTATGTGTATCATCCCAATCTACTTGTTGATTGTCTTAATTCTAGTTACTATGACTCAAATTTGTTCAGTCATTGTCGCCTACATACAATCTTATTTCTTGACAACTTGTAAGATCTCTTCCCCCTGTTTATAATGTTTTCTTCTAATAATAGCAAAGGGAAAAATAAACAACATGAAGTAGAGAAGTCATCTAATATATTGCGTTCAATAAAGCAGACTAATCTTGGTTGAAGCATTTGATTCTGTATTATTGTGGTGTTTCCAATACTCTGATATCCTTTACATTTGACAAAATTTGTTGATTCAAATTGATATTTGACGCTCAAGAAAGCTGTAATACTTTACGGTGCAACTTGATTTCACTTATTTTTGTGCGAACAGGTGCCAGAAAGAGGCTCGAGAGTATATTAACTGAAGCTGGCAATGACTTTTGTGCCGATTGTGGAGCTGCAGATCCAAAATGGGTGTAAGTCTCAGAATTATGTCTCAGAATTATCTCTTTATTGCATTTCTCAATCACACTTAGTTGAAAACTCCCATTATGCTAAGGTCGTTTGAAGACGGTGTAGATAGGTCTATCCAACTTCATATCTAAAGATTTCTTGTGACTTCTTTTTTGTGATATCTCTCTACAATATATTGCGATTTATACTTCCGTCTGTCATGAGCAGATCTTTGACAATTGGAGCATTTATATGTATAAAGTGTTCTGGCGTACATAGAAGCCTCGGAGTGCATATAACAAAGGTCAGGAGCTCATCTATAAGGCCAGTGGCTATAAGTATAGTTGGATTCTCTAGTTGAGAATCAATGAATGCACATATGCATCCAATGATCTTTCATGTCTACCTTGTAGGTTTTGTCTGTGAAGCTTGATGAGTGGACGGATGAGCAAGTTGATGCCTTAATCGAGATGGGAGGAAACAATGCCGTAAACTTCAAATACGAAACCAACATCCCTGAAGATTACAGCAAACCAAAACCGGGTGCATCTGCAGAGGAACGCACTGATTTCATAAGGTAGTACAGAACCTTCTTTGGGATTTTTTGTTCCCCAAAATGTGTTTTTATTTATTTTCTGAACCTAGATTGTTTTTTTTTTATTCAGGAGAAAATATGAGCTTCAACAGTTTGTTAACAATGAATTACCGATGTGTTGCCCTTTTCCATCTTCAACTTCAGCATCCCATAGCCGTTCTTCTAGTTGTTCTTCCCAATCAGGATCCGAGAAGAAACACTACAAAAAACAAACCACTACACGCATGCATGGTCTGGGGAATGCATTTCGTTATAGTTGGAGACGAGAGCACAAGGCAGCAAAGAAAAGCAACTCAATGGTAATAAATAGTTTATGGATAAGCACCATATGCCCTATGTTTTATAAGAAATAAATATCCATAGAGCTCTAGTTTTTTATATCTTATAAATATTCATGTCAAAGTTTTAGTTCAGTGAGATGCATAATCTTTACCTTCTTCTCTCACTTCCCATAGGCAGGTATGGTTGAATTCGTAGGATTGATTAATGTCAACATCGTGAGAGGCACTGACCTAGCTGTCCGGGATATGGTTTCCAGTGATCCGTATGTCATCCTCAATCTTGGAAATCAAGTAAACCATTATTCTCTACTCCTTTCATGATCTCCAACTGCAGTTGGATTGATTGTGCTTCTTGTAACGAGTACAAGCCTTCTCCTTGTGTTGCAGTCTATGAAGACACGAGTCATAAAGAATAACCTCAACCCTGTGTGGAATGAAAAACTAATGTTGTCAATACCAGAAGATATTCCTCCCCTTAAATTGGTAAAATCTGAAACAAGCAGAATGATATTGTTTCACAAAACCATTTTTAGTAGTTGATGTATTGAATGATTTATTTGCAGCTAGTATACGACAAGGATACCTTCTCAACAGACGACTTCATGGGAAGCGCGGAGATTGATATTCAACCACTTCTCTCTGCTGCAAAAGCGACA
Organism: Monilaria moniliformis; assembly: GCA_034509125.1. NCBI lineage: Eukaryota > Viridiplantae > Streptophyta > Magnoliopsida > Caryophyllales > Aizoaceae > Monilaria > Monilaria moniliformis. Next base: position 7,178 of record JAYDZE010224193.1, read on the forward strand.
GAGTATTCGTCAATTAGTGAACCGATGCAACTGGGGAATTGGAAAGCAAGCAAAGAGGAGAACACCCTCGTAAGAGATGGTGCCATCATCTTAGAAGACGGTAAGGTCAAACAGGAAATCGCTATTAGGTTGCAGAATGTCGAGAGGGGAATATTGGAGATTGAGCTTGAATGCATGCCTCTCACACAGTAGCTGCATATGAAGAAGAGGCCATGTAGCTTATTAGCAAGTTTGTCACCTATATATATCTGAGCCCTTTTGCTTCATCTGTTAATAGAGAATTAATCTCAGAATTTTTTGTGTATGTTGGGTTGTAGAATTGTAAGAAAGAGTGATGCAATGACGTAGCATCGATTTGTTGTACAGGATCATTGACTTCTCTTGATTGACTCATAACTAAATTAGTAAAAAATCATAAAGTTATTTGCTCTAGTTTTATCTGCATCAATGTTCACTTTGTTGCAAATGTACCAGAGAGAGAGAGAGAGAGAGAGAGAGAGAGAGAGAGGGTTAATATGGAAGATCAGTCTTCATAAAGTTATTTCCTCTTCCTTGTTCAGAAATGCATAATTTCCTTTGAGAAATGTCTTACTTTGATTCACTAGAAATAAAAAATGTTTCCTTCCTCAATTGAACTGACATTTATATAAAGGTGAGCACGTTGGATTCAACTAAATATTATATCTTGATCTAAACAAATTAAAAATATCTTCCATGTTATAATTATAAATACTAAACACAAGATCAATACATCATGTAATCCAACAAAGGAGATGCAAATGCAGTCTTGAAACAAAATAAAAAAGGAAAAAAGAATTCTTGACAAAAACCAGAGGTCCTTGGTCAAGTCATCATCATCATCAACATTATTGATCAATACAGTATATAGTTACATCAGATATCGCAGTTAGCTGCAAAGAATTTTCAAGCAGCATATCGGCCATGGCCCCGTGGCCACGGCCGCAGCACCACCACAAGAACAACGAGGAGGCGAATAACCCATATCCACCTAAATTTACAACTAAGTTATATACACAGCCGATTCCCTCAGCAAATCTCATCTCATCAGTCATAACCAATGAGTTATGGTTCATCACATGAAAACACACACACACGCGCACACATTTCTCCTAATATGAATTAGCAAACCTCAGGAGCAGCAGAGCGGGCAACGGACCAACCCATTCTCGTTGCACTCGGTGCACCTCTTGCGCTGCTCATCGTCCTCGTCGAACACCTTGCGGCTCCCGTTGCAATTGGCGCACGGCGCGAACCTCATGTCGTCGCAGGCCTCGCACGGCTTCGCCGGTCGCAGCGGCAGCCCCTTGATCAGCCGGATGAGCTCGCCGGCCTCCAGCAACTGCCGTATCACGTCGGCGCCGCCAATGTACTTCCCTTTTATGAACACCTGCGGCAGACTGATGTGGTTCTCGCCCAAAACCCTCTGCAATTCCCTCCTGTACGCCACGTCCATTGATATATCTCGCTCGTCGATGTTCACGCGAAACCCTCGGAAAATCATTCGTATGCTGTGGCAGTCCTGGAAGGTCTTGCGAATCCCTCGGAGGCTGGTGTGGTAGATCACCACTCGGTCCTCAGTGCCGGGGAGCCGGAACGGGGCATCGGCGACGGGGGATTGGATGGATTTTGGGGCGAAATTGGACGAATCCGGCGCTGCGAGAAGCAATTTTAGCGGTTTTGAAGGGGGAGGGGTGGTTGGGGGCTGTTTGGGGGATTCGAAAATCGAGCACAATTTCCTGACTTTGCCCTTGAGTGAGTTCCCGGCGGAGACCATCGAACCAAACGGAGAGCTGTAGAGGTTCTTGATCGAGCTGCCACGCTGCAGCGCGGGGGTGGTGTAGAGGTTGTAGAGAGGGTTTATGGTGACTTCGTCCTCCGCCGCCGAAGAAGAATTGAACGTCACCGACCGATTAAAGTAGGACGAAAAACCGAGTTTCGGAGTTACATCGGGCGATTCCATTTCCTGATTCTTCCCATCAGCCATGAACGGAGATGCGAATCGAGAATCGAGAGAATTTCGAATCGACGGTGTGGGTGGGGATGGAGGCGTGGATTGGAAGACAATTCTAGAGAGAGAAAGAAATGATTGGAAATGGGTTGAGAAGAGGGAGGTGGAGCTTTTTGAAAAGTTTGGAGAGAGAGAGAGAGAGGACGTCGCTATCAACAGTGCCGACTATTGCATAACACGCGAGGGAGGGAGGGAGGGAGAGAAGGCGGTATCCGCTTTGGAGGAGTGTGTTTTATGGTTTTTTAGTTATGCTTTCTTTTTCCCTTTTTCTATTAATTAAATTTTAGGCTGTGAAAATTATATAACCAACATTCACACTAACAACAGTGTACAATAATTGTTGCAACAGTTGAGCTAACCAATAACGTCACAATTAATTTTTCAACCCACTATAATAACTAGCAACAAAAGTAACGTTCAACCTTTTTTAGTTGGGGATTCCGATAATTTCGTGTCTATTTAGTAATTTCAGCTTAGTGCATAAACATTTATTTTTTGATATTTTTGTATACAATTACAATGAATGTGGCTGCTGATTTTGGAAATGTGGTATTAATATTTGTGACCTTATGTGAATCGAATTCCTTATATATCGTCAATCAAATTGGGATTTTGTATTAATGCAAAAATCACATGTCACTTCTTGAAAAATAGAATTGAACATTTGTTTATTTCACAAAATTCAGCATCATATTGATGTAGGCATATTGTTGTATCAATTTGAAACTTCGCCATTAAATCTATTAAAATATAACAAACAATGTATATTACCCTACTTTTGTCCCATTCTGCTTTAGCTGTCTGTATAATTTTGGTATATAAATTAAGAATATTATGTTTTATATGTAAGCCGCTTATAATTAGACAGTCCAATTAAATATGCATGCCATTTATAGCGAGGTAGAAGAAATATATTAATGTAAACATGATTTAGGTACGTGTATGCTAATAAAAAATATTAACTATATGATGATTGGAATTTATTAAGTCACTTAATTTAGACTAAATTAACGAATTGTCCCAGATTGCAAGTAGTTGCCAAATAACTATACTAGCTCACCTAAATTAAGAAAGGGAAAAAAAATATATAGCTAATCTGACTATGAAAGTGCAATAGAAGCTGGTCCCAAATGATGGATAAATGTATAGATTCATTTATTATTATGCATATTAAATATATCAATGTACCGTCTATCCATTTCTCAGAAAGATAAGTTACGTCCTCCAATGCCAGCCAAATTTTTGAAAATTATTTCTTTTTAATACAAAAGTTATACTTTAGTATCTAAATTACTTACTTGTTCGTAATTATGTTTCAATATCACAAAAAAAACTAGTAAATAACCAAGCCATGAAAATTTTAGCAATTACGAGCAAACCTGAATTTTAAGAAAATAAATAAAAAAAAATGAGCTAATATAAAAACAACCTTATTTTGTTGATGTTAACTCATTTTTAATTTCTTTTATTAAAATCAAGTGCAATTTCCGATGGGATTTTGTTTATAAAAAGTTGAACCCCAAGACACAATTTTTAAAAGTTTGACAATTAATATCAATATTTTGATTATTATTTCTTTTAGAAAAGTCGGACAAATGTGAGAATATCAATATTTTGGGTATTGAAACGTACTCTTTTAATCCTTGCACAACCCTTACGTTCAATTCTTTCACCGATCATACTTAAATGAGAATTTTCACTCGACATCATAATGGAATTGGATAATTAAATTTCTCGTGTTTTCAAGTTTATAAGCCATAAACATGAAAACACGAGAAATATAATTATCCAATACCACTATGTTGTTGAGTGAAAATTTCTCATTTAAGCATGATCGCTTTTAAGATCGGTGAAAGAATAACGTAATATAGTTAATCGGGTATATAATGTATTTGCACCTGCTAACTTTTTATGGGATAACCAAAAAACCATAATTGTACTTTAATAGGTATTTACTAAAACAATATACGAAATAAATGCACTATATTGAAAATAATATGAAATCTCATCTTTTATTAGGCTAAATAAAATTAAAAGTGAAATAGAACCCCATACTACACAAACTACACGCATATAATATACACACACACGTATCCATGTTGTCAAGTGTAACATGTGTGTTTTTTAAGTATATTACATTATCTAGTCATAATACATTTCTGACTTGCGCATTAGTTTTCGTATTTTACGTTGAGTTTTATTAAGTATATTATTATTAATTGGTATTCATCTCATTACAACATTACAAATCTGGCATACATCTGGCAAAATGTGAAACGAAGATACATATTTCACATAAAAATAAAATATGCTTTTTTCAAAAAAATTATATAGTATTTGGGTGCATTAAATAATATCCTAAATTCTTTTTTCTCGTGTGCCCATTAATTATAAGAATCTTCCTGCTTTTTTGGGAAATAGCAAATTGTCATTTTCGTATTCATCTAAAGATAAATTATATTGTCTCTTTTATTCTTATTTTTTCCTTTTCTTTCTTCCAATATAAACAAGCATTGGAGAAGAATAAACGAAATGTTGGAATTATTGAAGTTTATGATATGAAGTGTCCATTTCGACCGTTATATTAGGTGGGCATCGATTATTTTAACCTTTATAATACAGGCACCTAATAATTAATGGGAATGAATTGAAAGTTTAATGTTTTGGTCCCTATATATTATCATTTATTTTTTCGGTCAGGTAATTGTTATAAATATTTTATTCATGATCTCTTAATTATTGCATACAGGGGCGGGGCCAGGAAATTATGTTGAGGGGAGCAAATTTCCAACTAAACAAGAGAAAACACACCACAACAGACACCAACAAAGAAACATTTTGGTGTTATTTCCTACAATGTACTCAAATTGAAGCAAAATAATAAATTCCTGACTGAATATTTTCATTAGTTGTACAAATGTCATAAAGCATTTCCACATTTCTCACCAATTCATGGATGAAGAAATAAAATAAAAACAAAACCAAGTAAAAGTTTATCAACCTCTAAGACTTGAACTAAATAATTACAATTGTTTTCGACGAGATCTCATAACCTAAAAAATATTCAAAATTCTTTCACCATCAATCTTACAAAAAATATATTTCTCAATGTAGGTAACCAAACAATCATTCATCCAAGAGTCTCCCATCTTATTATGGATGCGGTTCATCACGATTTTCATAGTTGAAAAAATTCTCTCCACCAATGCAGTTGCAACTGGTAATAACAACGCCAACTTAATGAACAAATAAACCAATGGATACACAATATCCTTTCTTGTAGTAACAAACCTCTGAGAAAGATCTCTGATACTTCAAAGATTTGTGAATTCTTCATGTGATCTCATATCACAGATGTAAGTCTTGAGTTGTTTGCTAAGGAACCGAAAATCAATCTGAGAGAACTTCAAAGGATAACAATGAGCAAGTTGTATCAATTTGGACTTATTAAAAGCTACAAAAAAATCCTTTGGGCTTAAGCAAGCCACACATAGAAACAAATTTGTGTTAACCCCATTGAAGCGATTATTGAGTTCTTGAGCGATTATTGAGTTCTTGAAGTTGCCAATTGATCATGCTGTTGAAAAGCTCAAACCGAAAATAGTTCAAGTTTGTCAAAACTTATCATTTTCTTCGACGTAAAAGATATGGAATTACCTACCGACTTCTGTCTCTCCTTCAATTCTCGTCTCGGTGATTCCCTTCCCGCTGGCTGGAGCCTGGAATCAATGGCTTCCGCAAGTCGGTCGACAATTCATTTCTCTCGACGGTGCCGCCGAACTTAATCCCTGACAGGCTAATAATAAAATCTATGAAAATGGATGAACCTTTGTATAATTGTATATCTCTCTCTCTGTCTTCTTTTTCCTCTCAGCCTTGAGCATTCCAATTTCTCTATCACTATGTCTTTTTTTCTCGCAAGGCAAGAGGGCAATAGGCATTAAAAAAAACCAATTTTATATATATATATATATATATATATATATGAGAAATTGAAATTCTGAGAAAAGTTGGGCTTCCCGAATGACATTTTTACTGTCATACATTCACTTTATGCAGTCATATTTACTGTCATACATTCATATAGGCAAGAGGGCAATAGACATTAAAAGTTGGGCTTCCCGAATCGTTTTTATGCAATCATTATGAGATGCATTAGGACAATGGAGTTTTCTTTTCTCCTTAATCGACGGGTGTATGGTGAAGTTCGGCCAATGCGAGGTCTTAGGCAAGGTGATCCCATATTACCTTTCCTTTTTGTCATATACGCGCAGGGCCTATCGTCTCCGATCCACCACGCATAAAAGAATAAGAAAATTATGGGCGTGCCGATTCTTCCAAAGCAAGAAAGCTTAACACATTTGTTTTTTGCGGATGGTAGCATCATTTTCTTTAAAGCAAATGCAAGAGGAGAAATTGAACTAAAAAAAATGTTGGCAGAATACGAGAATGCATCGGGAAAACTTTTAAATGCCAATAAGTCGATGATCTGTTTCAGCCCGAACACTCCAGTAACCGACAAAAAAGTTGTATCTGAGATTTTGGATATAAAAGTAAAGAAACAGATCTGAAGCTACTTGGGGTTGCCAACTTTTTCAATTCGGCAGAAATGGATTCAATTTGGATACCTAAAGGAGCGCATCCAAAACAAAATTTTGAGTTGGAACCAGAGAGAGTTTTTGGCGGGAGGAAAAGAAGTGATGATGATTAAGGCGGTGCTACAGGCTAATCCTACCTATACAATGCAATGTTTTAAGATTTCGAATGGTAATTGTAATGAAATTTATAAGGTGCGCGTTGAATTTTGGTGGGGTGATAAGGAGAACAAATGACGGATGCATTAGACACGATGGAATGAGCTGTGTAGGCCGAAAGCACAAGGTGGGATCGGGTTTCAGGATTTAAAGGGCTTTAATCAAGCTATGTTGGCAAATTAATTATGGTGTATGGTTAAATATCCAAACACTTTGGTTGCTCGAATCATTAAAACTCGGTACAGTAAGGATCATGATCTCCTCCAAGCAGGCGCTCGCCTTCAATACTCGTATGTGTGGCGGTCAATTATTGGCTACTAAAATCTGGTGGATAAGGGTCTTCAATGAAGAGTGGGAGATGGTAGGCAAATCAAAAATCTATGAATGTAGATGGTATGTGGTATGAGTGATGATGGTAAGGTAAAAGGAGTCGAGGGATTTAGGAGTGGCATAAGGTATGTAAATGACCTGCTTACTAATGATGGGAATTGGAAAGTAAGCTTGTTGAACGAGAAGTTCCCACATTTTGAGGTGCAATCTATCCTTCAAACTCCGGTGGCTGAGTTTTCAAGCGAGGATGAGCGACAATGGGTATACGAGCAACATGAGGCTTTTACGGTCAAATCAACGTACTTCCTTTTAATGGGTTTGTATGAAGCCCATGCGTTTACAAATGAATGAGATTGGAAATGGTGGGGTAAATATGTGTGGCAAACATCGATAAAGCCGAAGGCAAAAAATTTCCTATGGATGGTGTTTCAAAATTATATCACAGTGGCTGAAAATATAAACGAGGACCATGTCCCATTGGACAACATATGTAATCTATGCAAAGATAGATGTGTATCTATGTCTCATGTTTTGCTTAATTGTCCAAAAGTCAGAAGGATGTGGAGACGAAGTAGATTCTACGATCTACTTAGGAAGGGAGACATAGTGAATATTTGTGATATAGCTATGGCGGTAAGGAATATCCATGGAGAAAAAGGATATGAGTCGTGGTGTGTTATGTTGTGGCAATTTTGGAGTTATGTGTGTTAGCTTATGCATGAGGATACGCAAAGTGTGGTTGAATCGGTGGAGGCGGAATGCGAAGTTATGAGAGTTGCCCACCAAACTGCTAGATAGATTTTCATGGAAAACACAAGCTGGGGCTCGAGTGCGGGGGACGAAAATGGTGCTGACCAAAGAAAGGTATTTTTAGAGACTGGAATGGCGTTGTGATTGCTGCTACGTCCCAAAGAAGTAAACCACGATCAAATGCTATGCGTGCTGAAATACTAGCTATAGTGGATGGGATAATTTTTAGCATGAAACAAGGGGTTTTCCCTATTGTGATTTACACAGATTCTCTCTTGGCGGCTAGGTTTATGGAGGAAGAAGAAACGAAAAAGAATTTCTTCCCGAGGATATAGCAGATATTATGCAGATGGCGAGTAAAAACTTGCTAGTTGGAGTACATCATATGTATCGATCAGCGAATCGAGCTGCGCATAGTCTGGTGCAATATGGAAAAAATCATAACTCTGAGGTAGTTTGAAGAGACAGTTTTCCTCCTTGATTATTAGATATTGTACGCATCGATTCATTGGAATGAATTTTCTCTTTTCTCTTTAAAAAAAAAAAAACAAAAAACAAAAACATAGATGGTTAACTAAATTTATAGCTCATGACATCCAAATAAAGGACTCTCCTTTTCCATATATGTACTCAATCAAATGCTATATTTTCTAAACGGAAAAATGATAGAAAATACCAGAAAAAGAAAATCAGAACAACCATCTCTTTTGTAGTTCTTGCGAATTCTCAGGGAAAACACCATCAATCTGAGATAAATTGTTTGAAATACTAAAAATCTTTGAATTAAGTTCCAACAACTTGAATTTTATATGTGCAGGAGGTTCCAAAACACTAAATTCAACCTCAAAACACAATCTTCTCAAACAATTTATAAAATTATAAGAACTTTAGAAAAAGGTTAAGTTTGGAGGATTTTTCTTGAGTTTTTAATAAGTTACCAGTATATCCACTCACACGATGTGCGAATAATGATAATTATAGTTATCAAATAATCTAATTATTTTATAAATAGTATTAAGATAAATATAATGTGAAATTGTAGCTGACTGTATTCATATACATATAAAAAGGAAAAACAACCTCTACAGTATACTCTATACTATTATATATCAATATATTATAACAGTTTAAGATTAAACTAGATCTACTTTAATAATATATGTAATTTAATTCACTTAATTTTGTAATTTTAATAAATATATAAATAATAACAAATACTTCAATCTAAAAAATTGTTAATTCTAACAAGATATTGAATTTAGAAAGAAAATTTTAAAAATAAAAGAAACTAACAAAAATAATCTAAAATAAAGAGAGATAATATAAAAAATCTAACGGAAAAAAGAAATAGATAATAAAAATAATGCAAGAGAGACAGAGGAAAAGATGGCCAGGTCAGCAAACTATTTGAAATGCAAAACAAAATTAAAAAATTAATTTGAAAATCTGTTATTAAATTTAATTTCAAATCCATTTATTCTTTTGATAATATGAATTTCAAAATGCTGGCAAACAATTTGAAAAAAAAAACAAAATTGAAAAATAATTTGATAATATGTTATTAAAATGAATTTCAAATCCTTTTATTCTTTTGGAAATGTCAATTTCAAAATTTACATGACCATAACTCACGTATTTTAAATTCATATGTTACATATCTATCACAAATAGAATATTAGATCTTATCAAATCTTTGAAATAAAATTCATATGAAATATTATATTATAATCAAAATTTTAATATTTAGAAAATATAGAAATAAAGAAATAAAATAAAATAAAATAAGAAAAAGCAAATGGAAATAAGAGCATCAGCAATGGCCTTGGTGGCGCGACCGCCGCAAGTGTCCCGGAGGCAGCCGAGATTGCGGCTGCATTGCGGGAGTAGAAGTTCGCCAATCGCCGCAGCGCACACTGTCCACGCGGCGGCGCCCGAGCCAAGGGCTGCATTTTCTTTCCCGACGCCGTTGAAGTGTTGCGGCCATTGGAAGACGTTTTGAAAAAAATTGATTTTAGAGAATCTGACAAGTGTTTTTCTATTGGGTGGTCAAACTTTGTTGACCGCGCCAATGGGTGGGTGGTACTTAGGGGGTGGCATTGGGGGTAGGGGTACCGAGGGGAGGTGGTGGGCGGGGGTGAATTTCCACTATATGTTACTCATTTTCCTATATCATTTTCATCCATTCTCCATATCTTCATCTAGGGGTGCAGCAAAATATTCGAAATTCGAATACTCGATTTGAACCAAATCGAAATTTTAAATTTGGTTCGGATTTTTTTTTGATTTTCGGTTTGGTTCTATAACACCCTTTACTCGATTACTAAATAATTAAATAAAAGACGTCACGATTTGATAGGTTTCACCCTATTTTCAGATAAACAAAAATCCAAAACATATTTCCAACTCGTCAAAATGACAATCATCACAACAAAAACATAAATATACATATATAAAAATATGCACGGCAGATTCACAAGATTACGTCAATATAATCCAAAAGTCTCTCCTAACATGCCACTAACTTATGTACCCTATTTAGTCAAAAAGAATCAGTGACATGACATGATCGCAGCTGCTGAAGCGACGAGGAATTTAACCTGCAAAATATAATCCTGAAAGGGGAAGGTGAGATCACTAGCTCAGTAGTATAATCAACATTAGAACTAAATTTCTAAAATTAAATGAATGTTATGTAATTTATGCTTGACAGATACAGTTCTAATATCTTACTAGCCAGAAATAGGGAAATCTTACGTTACAACATAGTTACAGTTATACCAGTAGTCAATCCAAATCAGAATATCACGTATTGTACAGATTATCATACACTGTATAAAGATTCACATCAATATTTAATCCCAATCAGGGCATCGTAATTTATATCTAATTATAAATCAAACGAGCCAACAATAACATATAATTTCACAAATTTCAGAAGATATTAAGCTTGTCACAGAAAATTCACAGTAATATTTTTATCAAAACATAAATCATCACGTATAGCCCCAACATATGCTGAGTGACTACATGGGTACACGGACCAAATCAAGTACAGATACAGTCGTGGTTCTTGCTCTTATAAGGACACCACCCAGAACACCTAAAAAAGCGTAACAGAACACTCAATGAGGGCGTAACAGAACACCCAATGAGGGTGTATATCAGATATCAGATGATACTCGCTTCGGTTATCCAGAAGCCAAGTAATCAACAGATAATGCATTATTGTTGTCCTATGCCATGCCAACTATACCAAATGAATGTACTCAAGCACGGGGCGTTAACACATATATCATGCTTTTCAAATATGGACAAATTACGTCCCAATATTCAATAGATTGATATCCAAAGTTTCAATTTCACGTTCAACTGAATATTCAAATCCAATAAGGATGTAACACATAATCATATCATAACTCACAAAATCAGAATTTCTAATTATATGCAATCACATAAATTTAATTCAAGAAATAAAGGCCTAACGTAGAGTTAACTATCTCGTGAATCAAAAAGTATCGCGAAAAAGTGCTCAACATATTCTTGAACTTTATCCTTTCCCCGACTGGAATTTGGGGCAGGATCACCTTAAATAAAATATTATATAATTAATAACATTATTTGTGAATAAATAAAATTCAATATTTTAATTTCACTTTTCACATCATTTTCAAATTATTCACTTCGCATCAAAAACTTATTATTACATATTTAATCTTTTGTTTTCATATATACATTTTTATTCAAGATTATGCTTTTTTTATTCTGATTACAATTATAGGCTTATTATTAACTTACCAATAATTTATTATAGGCCCAATTCATATTTATTTTGTAGCCCAAATTTTTGTGAGCTTTTATTTTCTAGCCTATTTTAAATTTTTGGACTTATACTTCTTATTCAATAGAATTAATTTAGGTCCACTAACTAGTTTGTATGTATAGTCCACTTATTACTTATTTATAGCCCATTAATTAAATTGAGCTTATATTTCCGTTTTCTTATATAACAATGTAGGCCCAATTAGTAATTATGATAGCCCAATTATATTGTTTCAAGCCCATTTCATAAATTTAATTTGTCCACTTTAATTATTTTGTAGTCCATTATTAATTTGAGCTTATTTCTTTATTGTTCCAATTTCCAAGTCGACAACTCAATCTTAAGCTCTAATTTTTGGTTTTTTCCTCAATATCTAACAGAACATCAATATACCAATTCTAAATTAAATTCTCAAGTTTTCAACTCCTCAAATTTTTGATACAATTCAACAAATTCACAATTCTTATTCAATATCCAAATCCCACTTTCGGTTTCCAATTTCAATCTTAATCAACAATTCACAATTTCAATTCTAAGATTCCACTAATCTAAGTCTCTAAATCGATTCTGTACATCAATTCATCGATCCCCAAACTCAACAATTGAAATTTAAACAATTAAAGGAAAAGGGACAAGAATAACTAATTTAAATATGTATACTGTGTGCGTGTGTGACGAGAATGGAATGCAGGGCAGCGAAATTGGAGTGGGTGAGACGAAGCATAAGCCGGTAGTGTCGGCTGTTGAAGGACGGCGGCAGAGAGATGGCTGGATAGCTGGACAGAGGTGGAGGTTGTCGGACGGCGCGGTGGTTCAGTGGCAGCGGCGGCTGTTACCCCGGGAAAACAGAGGAGACAGAGAGAGATGAGAGTTGTGCGTGTGTGTGAGTGGCCCGAGGGAGATGAGGGCGAGGTGAAGGAAACACGACCGCTCGGAGGCTCGGCGGCGTCGAACAGAAGGGAAAACCGAGAGAGGGAGATGAGGGCAGAGAGAAGAGAGAAAATGGAGAAATGAGGCGGTAGGGAGAGAGAGAAAGAGATAACCGAGAGAGTGAGATAGAGAGAGAGAAGAAATATGGTAGGTTAGTTAATGGGCTTGGGCTTGGGCTAAGCCAATTCTCTCTCTTTTTTCTAAAGCCCAAATCTTAAATAAAATTTGGGGTATTACAAGTTCAAATTACATTAGGGCAAATTTTGGATTTTCGAATCGAATCATATCAGATATATTAAAAATCGAACAAATTCGAAATTCGAGAAATATTTTTAGTAATATATATATACATATATATAGAGAGAGTTGTGTTCATTTCCGAACACAACTCTATTGTATAACTAAGACTAAATAAAGACCGTTAGATTAAATAATCAAACCGTTAGTATCGTAACACGTGTAATTAAAGTTAATTTATTAAAAAATCTAAAAGGGTATATATGTCAGCACAAATATTGCGTTTATATCAGCATAGCGTAATTATAGGAATTAAATACCTTAATTA
>JAYDZE010224304.1:0-39288 GCA_034509125.1 Monilaria moniliformis
TCGGGGTGCTGAATTTGGCCATAACCAAACCGCGACCTAATAGCGGACATGGTAGATTCGGTGTTGGAGGAGAACACTGGCATTTTGACGGCTCCAGTGGATTGGAAAGAATAACTCTGTGATAGGATATGATGAAGAGATACAGAGGAGATTTGGAAGGGACCGTTGGAAGATTTTGAAATATTTTGAATTTGAAAGCGTGGAGCCAGTGTTGCAGGATGCAGGTCTGGAAATATCGGCTATACCCCTCAGGCTCGGGTTGTTATTTGAAAATCAGATTTTTATTCATTTATTATTTATTTATTTAGCATTTTTTGCTTGAGACCTATTGATAGAATATTTTTTGGTTTTTTTTTTTATTATTATTTTGGGGTTGAATAACCGATTCTATATCAGTACTGGTTTCGATTTTTACCTTTAAGTAAAATTTAATCGATTAACAAATAAATCAATTTGGTTAATAATCGAACCGACAAATTAGTTTGATTAATAACCCAACTGACTGATTAAGCAGCTTTAATATTATTATTTTTTATTATTATTATTTTGGGGGTAAGTAGTCTTAATATTAAATCTTTTTTGTTTTTTTTTATAATTATTAATTGGGGGTGAAAATGCGGGTAAACATGATTTGATTGATTTCACACCTAAGAAAAATGTTGTGAATTTTAAAAAACAAAACATGCTTTTGTTTTGTATTCTCTCTTCTAAGGAAAGATGGATTGGTGCTACAAACAAACATGAAAATATGCAAAATTATTTTCTTATTTTGATTATACTTATATTTCCCTGAAGTTATTGATATCGATAAGGGCATTGTTATTTGTTACTAATATGACATTTAAAGTTATGTTAAAAAATACCGTGACCTTAGTATTTGTTCTATTTGAGTTGTTGTAAATCTAGCATTTTATTAAATTCAATAAATGGCATAAAAAATATTACTCCCTTCGTCTCCTAATAGTATAATACATTTAATTTGTGCGAATTTCCAAAAGATAGTTAATATATGTGGTTTTAATGGATAATGTGTTTCACTAAAGGTCTTACTATGTAGAAAAATGTGATTTTTTTTTGTATATAAAAAGTGTTTAGAAAGTTGAAATATAAAATAGAGTGTGAGGCCATATTCTAAAAGAGAAAGTGATATACATATAGAAAACGCCAAGTATAGTAATTATGTTATGCTATTGGAAAATGGAGGGAGTAAAATGGAAGAGGTGCTAAATTATGTGATTCCGACAATATAAAAATAAAAGTTATTGGAAGATGGGAGGATTAAGAGCACCCGAACCGCGGAACGCGTTGCGGGCATGCTGGTGGGACGGGCGTCATAGGATAAAGGGAAAGAGAGTGAGCTGGCTCGCCACTGGCCTTCCCCTTTTTATTCAATCATGTGGGTGCGTAATGCCCATTACGCCTGAGTGGGCATCACGCATGCAGATTAGTTTTTTATTTATTTATTAAAAAATCAAAAAACAATTTTTATAATTAACGGTCTTTTACCGATTTTTCAGTTTTTTTTAGTTAACTCATCCCCTAATATATATACATCCATCTTCCCCACTTCATTTACACACCATTCATCTCATTCTTCTTAATTTTCTCTCTTATTTCCATATTTCTGTCCAACCCTCTTGCAAATTATGAATCCATACTACATCACCAACGATGACAGTGCAGATGACGAGAGTGTGAAGAACCTTATTTCAATTATTCAATCAGCCACTACGAGTTATTATTTGAAGATCCTCTGGCTGAGGCTTCTTAAATCCGACCCAGGAGGTACGTGCACCTGGAACGAGAAGTTGCCGCCGCCCGGCTCGTAGATGATTATTTATCTGACCAACCATGATGGGGGGAAGATGTATTTTGCCGTCAGTTCTATATGCGCAAGGATTTATTCACATGCATAGCAAATATCTTAGCAGCGCGTGAAGAATACTTCTAGTAGCGGCCAGATGGGGTCGGGCGGCAAGGTCTTTCAATGCTACAGAAGTGTACATCGGCAATCTATCAGTTGGCGACCAGTGGATATTCCGTATTCCGATATATTCAACAAGTATTTGCACGTCGCCGAGACCACGTGGCAAGAATGCTTGAAGCGATTCTGCAAGGGCATTCACGACGCATTCAACGCAGAATATCCGAGGGCGCCCACAATCCAAGACTGCCAACAATTGCTCCATATGCACAAAGCACACCACGGCTTCCCCGGCATGCTTGGCAACAACGACTGCATACACTGATAGTGGAAAAACTGTCCAATGGCATATGGGGGCGAGCCATAAAGGCTCTCACCCAACAATTATGTTGGAAGCAGTAACAGACTATCGACTCTAGATTTGGCACGCATTTTTTGGTGTCCCCAGATCCAATATTGACATAAACGTCCTCAACCACTCAGACGTCTTCAATGACGTCTTGCACGGTAGGGCACCGATGATACAATACACGGCCAATGAACATGCTACAACATGAGATATTATTTTGCCGATTACATCTATTCAAGGTGGCCAAGTTTGTGAAGTCCTTCTCGTGTCCAAACCGAGGCAGTATTCAGCGCATAAAGATATGAAACGAGCATTCGACGTTCTCCAAACATGGTTCACGATCATAAAAGGCCCGGGGTGTAATTGGTTCAGGGATGTGCTTGCCAATGTCATATGCACGTGCATTATATTGCAAAACATGAATATAAAGAATGAAGGAGCGAACACCCTTTATTGGGTAGACAAGGACATGGCCGACTACTTGAACTCTTCGACCACTTTGGACGCCCCAAATCAAGGTTTGCCTCTCGCATTATGAGAATACCTAAGGCATCGTGAGTTGTCGCGTGATGGCGTTAACCACGATTGACTTCAACACGATTTAGTCGAAGAAATTTGGGTGCGCTCTTTGATGATTGCTTGAAATTTTAATTATGTAATCTTCGCATTTCAATAATATAATTTTAGAATTTTTAATTATGTAATTTTCGTCATTCAGTAATGTAATGTTAGGATTTTTTTATTGTGTAACTTTTCTTATTTTAATAAAATATATGTTTTTGATAAATTAAAATTCCAACAATTAGTATGTAAGAAATGAAAATGAATAAATAAATATAAAATATAAAAACTCATGAATAGTGCAAGAAAAATGATGGTAAAAAAATGAGATTGTGAGTGTTACTTCTTGAGGAAGAGATGAGTAAAAAATAATATGAGGTTGGTAAATAGTTGAAGGGAAATGACTATTTGGTGGTCTTAAATTTGTATGCAAAAAAACTAGCACATAAATGTGAATATGAGTGAGTGCACGACTTGTCATGATTCTTTCACCTATCTAATCATACATATTATTTTTACGAAAGCATCGTAAATTGGTTTATCACGTAAAACAATGCAACACCAAATCTTTTACAAAGTTGTAAGAAATGAAAATTCAAATGGCACACAAAGTAAACAACAACAAATTAAACCAGCGGAGTGTTTGGGAATAAGTATTAGAGAGAATTGTGGGCAATGAATTTGTTGATAAGGAGCATTAGTTGTTGAGATGGGTTTGAGAAAGGATCGATGGTGAAGAAACCGTGTTGCTGCCCTTCAAACTCCACATATTCAATCTTCTTTCCCCATTTCTTGAGCCTATTTGCATAGTCCAGTGCTCTATCCCGCAGCAGATCGCAGCCCCCAACAATTACTAGGATTGGGCCCAGATCCATTGTTTCAAGATTTGGGCTCTTGGGCCCAAATGGATTCACTAGTGGATCGTCTGTTGTTTCTCCCACAGGGATTGACAATCTCCAAAACCTGTTTACATTATCACAAATTCATTGTTTTCAGATTTATAGACCAATATAACTCTTATTTAGATCCGGGATTCACGTATAATCTATCTTTCGAGCTTGAGATCATAATTTTCCTAAAAAAATGTTCCAATTAAAAAAAATAAAAAATAACAGACCTGTCAATGAGCTCAAGATTAAGGAATGCATCCTTGGGTCCATTAGCCTCAAACTCAGTCCTCACAGTCCCACCAAAAAATGGAGCCAAATACACATATCCTCTCACTTGTACAGGAGCCAGCCAACCTAAGTTGGCTCCGAGCCGAACGGCTAAGTGATGCGCAATGTTCCCACCGGCCGAGTCACCCGAGATGAACACACGGCTGAAGTCAGCCACGTCTGTGAGCCATGTATCCGGCTCCTCAGCCGTGGCTTGGGCTTGGAGCCACTCCAGGGACGTGTAGCCGTCCTCAATGGCTGCAGGGAGCCTGTTCTCGGGGGCCAGCCGGTAGTCGGGTGCAATGATGACGGCTTGGAGCTCGGAAGCCAGCCTGAAGCAGTAGTTCTGGCAATTGGGCCATGTCCGGGAGCCGATGCAGAAGCCGCCACCATGAATGTAATAGAAGATTGGCAGCTTGGATGAGGATGGGTTAGCCGGCTTGTAGAGCCGGAGCTGAAGGTTGTGCACGTGGTCGAAGACTACGTCCGTCCATAACACTGAGCCGTCATCTCGCACGGCCACATGGAAGCTTGGCTTGTCGGAGCGCCATATTGAGCCGTCGCTGTAGACTCGAAGAACGCCACGACACTCCTCCACTTCATGCGGTGGAGGAGTGCTTGTGGCGGCGGAGGCAGTGTTCCCCTCACTCATAGATGACACTTTTCCAACTACGATTCTCGTCTCTCTTTCTCTCAACTCATTAATAGGCAAAAAGAATTACAGATAAATGACGACAGAGCTCCAATGCAAGAGTTAGAAAGTGTTTAGGCAGACGGCCAGTTTTGTCTTCATCATTATCTTTTATCCTCTATTTAATTTGAGGTTATAGTTAAAATTATAAAGAACAGAAGAATGGAACAAGCCAAACATGATAAACAAATTTTTAAAAAAATAAAAAAATAAAGGACAATTATTGCATTATGTAGGACAAAATCTTTCAACCAACTGTGATCAGATTAGGTTTCTATTTTGTCACATATGATGAACAATTCTCCTACATTTTATTGTATTAGTTAGGGATACCCAATTTGTGTTGCCATACGTGAATTGATGATAGCAGAGCAAAGTCGTATGGTAAAAGAAGCCAGACTTCTGACTAAAAATCGAGCCATAAACGACCAAAAAGAAACAACTCCAAGAAACCATAACTCCAAACAAATGAATCAACAGCGGAGAATTTGTCTTACAGTTTAAGAGTGGAACAAGAAATAGGGTGAGTATAGCCTGAAACTCGTCTCTAACTAAACTACGCGTTATAGGCGCTTCGAATACCCCGACCCTCCACACTTCTTGCAGAGTATCAATCCTGTCGAGAGATTTCATCAGAAAAATAGAAAATTACAAGTAGATATAGTGTTCTCTTTCTTTCTTTTGCATTGACAAAAAAAACAAAGGAGCTTAAATCGATCTTCATGCTCAAAAAATGCAGCAACAGAAACATTAGCAGATAATGGTAGAGGCATTAATGGTGAGTATACAAGTCAACTTAGATCGGTCTTCAAGCTCAAAAAATGCAGCAACAGAAACATAAGCAGATAATGGTAGAAGCACTAATGGTGAGTACGTTGAAGTACAAGTCATACCTGCACCCTTGCACACTTTACAATCTACAAGCCCTGTCTCCACCTTCATCTTACCATCGTTGCAGAAGACACATTTTGTTCCACCTACTCATCAATGGTGATGAAATAGCGGTATATTATTATAAGATAAAAGAAGAAACCTATAACTCTTGTAAAACGCAAGTCCAAGACTTAATAAAGGTTAAGGGACGAGCCTCGTTAAAATCTATATGATGAAAAAAGTCCTAGGAAAAACAGCAGAAGAGGAAAAAGAGTGCTAGTCTAGGAAGTAACCCGAATGAAGAAAGAAGAGTACAAATCTCTGAGACACAAGATGCAAAGTATTTGAATAACAGAATTACAAAGTAGGATCCATCAACATTACAAACAAATACAGCTCATAAAACTAGATAAAAGCAATTATAATTTCTTATGGTTAGTGATTTCAGTTGTTTTACACTGATTATTAAGAGACTTTTTAAAGAGTTGGGAAAAAAAATACCATTTCCAGCACATCTCTCACAGGGCACAGGATCTCCCTGCATATAGAAAAATCTCAGAATTCATCAACAAACATATAAATACAGTCATTAAATCTTAGCTTCTATTTATTTTATTTTGAATTCTGTTACTAATTACTTGAATCTAACAGAGTAGCATTGATTGCAAGGCAAATATGTAAAATCACTTGTATATACAAACCTTTTTGCAGGAGTAAACTTGTATATTATTATAATTTTGGGTTTACTATTACTATTAGAAATATATGCCTTAACATAATCAAGATTGCTAAATCACAAGCATTAGACAGAGTCACATGGTATTACATTTCATAATTTGATAAATAAATAAAAAAGTAGTTAATTACCTTGAGACCAAGAACGAGAGAGAGAGAAATGGCGACCAAAACACTAACAGTGACCAAGAAAGTCTGGGTATCAACTATAGGCGGCGAGTCAAATCCGGTGAAGAGAAAAATGGGGTTGGATGAAATGGTGGGGTGATGATGGAATTGGCTCGATTCAGAGAATTTTGAAATAAATGATGATGAGGACAACACTGGGATTTCTGAGTTGGTGTGATGAGAGGGAAAGACGAGAGATGAAGGAATGGCCGGAGGAGAAGGAGACGGTGATGCGAGAGAAAGTGGCGGCGGCGGTGGTGCTGCTGCTGCAGCCATGAAGGGGCTCTGGATGGAGATTGTAACATGTGGAGCTCCGAGCTTCGTTTCCAACTTCTTTTTTATTTTATTTTTTATTTTCAAGATTTATTTTAATCAGTTGTTTTTATTTCAAATAATCATATTGGGAAATACATTATCGTGATATCATTTTCTTGTTGGCCTAACAAACGCATAAAAATATCTGTTTGAGGCAAATATCCTTCTTCATCAAGCTCCTTATACCAGATTTTGCCCCTATTACTAAACTAACTCATTATAATAGTTAAAATTAATAGTTAATTACAAATATAGAAAATCTAAAATATAAATTTTTGGATTTTTAGACTAAAACGCTCTTCAACTTATTTCGATCTCTATTTCTCTTATCTTTCCTTCAGCATATTTCTCTCTCTAATTCTTCTTTCCCCCTCTTCAACATTATTGTGCTACTGCCAGCACCACCTGTCACCACTGAACAATGCAAAAACTTTGAATTTATGGTTAGGATTGACTGAATTGATACCATACATACCAAACTTGCATGATTTGAATTCATACCATTCAAGTTTGGTAAGTCTAGGTTAAATTCAGCCAGTTCATATCAAACTTACCAGACCTATGCGCGGCCAGCCTAGGCACTGCGCGCGGCTATGGTAAGTTGGCGCACATATGTATGGTAAATCTGGTATGAATTAGGACAATTTATATCATACTTACCAAACCTACACGTGCAATGCTTAGGTTGGCCGCACGCAAGTCTAGTAAGCCTAGTGTGAATTCAGCCAATTCATATCAGGCTTACCAAACAAAATTTATATATAAAAAAAAAATTCAAGGCAAAAACTTTTATTCCAAAAAAAAAATTCGTATGCGTGATATGAATTCGCTCATTCATACTATCATACCAACAAAACTCTAAAACCACACACATAATGACAGAAACCATGATTTCAACCAAACATCAATAAAATTTGAAGAAACTACAAAGATCTACCAATTAGAAAACGAATTGGACAAATGCAAAAAATGTTGAGCAAATGATCTAACGAATTAAACGAATGCGAAATTTCATTTTTTTGAACTATTCAAAAACTTTCTACAACACTAATTTATATAAAAATAAGAATTGAAAAAGAAAGCTAACAGATAAATAAATAAAAAGATTTATCGGATGAATTATACATCAAAAATCAAAAGGAAACTAAAAGAAACCCAAGAAACCCCCTCTACGTCTCCGACATCGACCCCAAGAAACCCCCTCTGCGCCCCACGTACTCCTTCCTCTGTTGCCTCCTCGGACTTGATATCGCGGTGCATGACACCTGTATGGTGGCAGAATGCGTCGGCAACCATGAGTTGGGCGAGGACCGCGGCGACCTCCCAGAGCAGATTTGTGACAAGGCGGCGATAGAGGAGTACAAAACACCACCTAAGGTTTGAGGGACAAAAGAGAATATATATTTAGTACTAATATTCATCTGAAGTTACCATAAAAATTATATTTATAAAAAAAAATATAGTGATTTTGCTTGGTAGTGTTTAGAGTCCTAATTTTGCATTGAATTTCATGCAATTGTGTAAACTCATAACGTTAAATGTTACGTGATCTTGTTATATAATACTAGAAAAACAAACAGCCAACAACGAATTATTGCATTTCAATTCATATATGTATATTAACCCATTCAAAAAAATCTGTATATTAACACACTGAGAACAACAGATGAAATCTCAAGTTCCACAATAGAATATAGAGAAAAAAAATGCCAGCACTTGAAAAGCTAAATAAAATAGGACATAACAATAATCACTCTGAAATTTAGTTCAAAGGTTGTCATACAATAAACAAGGCTCTTGATTTTGCTCCTCTTTCCCGACTAGTTTTATACATGACCCCATATTTTTTTTCACAAGCAGAAATCCTGTACATCTTAGAAATGAAACCAAAATCTTGACGACCCCTTTCTACCGCACTAGCATACACATGCCAAAATTTCGTTCTAAAAACCTATGAATCAACAAAATTTACTAATCAAAACATCATCTAATGGAAGCCATGGTAAATTCAGACAACAACCCAAGTATCCAGCTGGAAATCTCGTATAACATCTGATGAAGAGCTTGCAGGCTTGCGGCACTGATTTTTTAGAATCTAAGATGTGAAATGCATTTGACTCAAACTGTGGTTTCTGATGAAGACCTTGCAGCAATGAAATTTTAGAATCTAAACTCTAAAATGCATTTCTGACTCAATCTGTGGTTACGAGGATCTCCGAAATCTTTTGCATGAAAGGAGAAAGAAGTGCCTCCGATAGTTTCAAGACTAGACCACTCCAGAATCCTGTTCCACTACCCTCTTAATTGTATATCTTCACAGCCTTCTCATATGGTGGACGATACTGAAAAAGATTCGGTAACCACAGATATCAGTGCAACCTATTCACAGCATCCAAGGACAAGTTGTACACCATTGCAACTTCAAATTATGGCAATATCAATACATTCATAAGCAAAATACATAAATCCACATGCTGAACTGCCTGAGGCCTACCACTACTTATATTTGAATAAATGCTCATAGACCAATATAGGAGGTTGTTGCTGAGGGTTCAATTTTCGGTCCGTCAAACCCCCCATATGCATAGACATGGAACATATATACACTCATATATATAATGCTTGTATGTCATCTTCATACCAACTTTTTCTGGTTTGAGGGACCTTCTTAATATGGGTGAGGTAGAGTGGGAGAATAAATATATCATTATTGTTTTTGTTTTTATTATATGTAGAATGTGTTAAAAAATTATACTAAATACTTTCAAAAACCAAATATGAAGTGATGAAAGTAATATTTTACAAAAGAAAGAAATATGAATTGTTATGATCTTAAAACAAATTTAAAACCACATCACAGGACATTTTAAGGTGTTTAAACTTAACTCATCTTTTTTTTTTTAATGTTAACAGAATAATATTACATCTTCCTTATAGCTATTTACAAGTGACATTTATAAAGATTGAAATATCAATACTCAAATATCTATATTTGATATATTTGGTAATAAAAGGCTTGCATTAAATACTATTTCATAAAATTCAATAATAATTTTATAAAGGAAAATGAGAACAAATTCTTATATGCTTATTACATGTTTAGAAGCACATACAACACTTATTTAGGTCCTTACACGCTAGTTGATCTTATATTACCCTATAACATAATAATAATATAATAATCATAATTAAATTACAATATCAATAGAAATGACGTGTACTAAATAGTGTTTATATATAAAATACAATATATTTATAGTAAGTGGACTGTGGGAGTAACATAATAATATACTAGACAATATTTTCCACAACTTGGAAAGGATTGCTGCTTTTGCAATTGTGTATATATGTATGTAGATCTATATTTTGTTAATCTGAAAGCAAGAATCTAATATGTCAAAGGAAGCGATAAATGATATCCATAAATCTTTCTATAAAGTTAATATGAAAGAGCATAGAAGCAACTTAGGTAACTGAATGAGAATTGGCATAGAAAAAGCAAACAAGTCCTGGTCCAGAATACCTGATTAGCTGCAAGAGGCCTTTTTGGGGCATTATCTATGTGTTCCAGCCCAAGATACTGCTCCCAAGCAATATACATGCTGCTTGACTGCTGGCCCGAGATTCATAAGAATAAATACGAACATCATAAGATGTTAGTTCATCTTAACAATATATATACTAGTGGATGCACAACAGAGAAAGGAGAGATGCTTTTTCTCTTCTTGTTTCTTTGTGTGTGTGTGCGTGTGAGAGAGCGCGAGAGAGAGTGTGTACAAGCTACAAAAAGAGAGACCTGGAATCGAGTAAACAGAATTTCTGAATCCTCTAGGTACTCAGTTCGACCTTGTGAAACAAAAGCAAATTTCCACTAGCAAAAAGAAGACAAGACATGAGCAGAAATTAGAGGTTATAGAGAGAGACAATAAGCTATCAACAAATTATCAACGGTTAGAATCACTTGAGATCTTAATGGAATTAGTTCTGAGGCATACAACCTTAGAGAACTCTTCATCTGATACATGTAACTTTTTCTGAACACGAATCTTGACATTAGCTAAAATCTCATCTGCGTGAATGACCAATAAAAAGGGCTCACCAAAATTCTGAATTTTCTGCCACAAACAAAATGAAATATTGTGATAAGAAAAAACAAGGCGTCAAGTGCATCTTCTTGAGCCATTATCCCAAGTATGGAATCACACTAACAATAAGCATAAACTACAAGATAGGGATAAATCAAAACGTTACCACTTGGTTTTGATTTTCTTCATTCATAAAGTGATATACATGAATCAAGCAATCATGAGGACCGAGATGTTTCTCTTCTTCAGGTATCTGCAGAAATTAGGGAAAACTGTTAAAAGATAAAGAATGACATAATTTAGTTAGGCACATGCAGGGGCTAAAAAATCACAAGTACTTATGTAGGCAAATGATATTGAACAAGACATTTGGAGACCATGGGCCTTAAAAGCACTTGCATGGATGAGCATGTAATGCACCCACCCATCAAACACACACACATGGAGAGAGAGAGAGAGAGAGAGAGAGAGAGAGGGAGGGAGATAGGGAGGGAGAACCTCTTCTGCCCGTAAAGTCCAATAGTTGTCATTTATGCTTTCTATCTTTTCACCCGAAGGAAATATCTGAAAAGAAGTCCCTTTTAGTACAATATAACTTTCTGATACATCAAAGATATGATGTAAACAGTAATTAACAAACCAAAAAGCAACTTCATGATCTTTATTTCCCTTCACCTCCATGATGGAAATGAAAACCAAGATCAAATTAACCAGAACCAAACATGGCTCATTGCCACCAAAAGCATACTCCTAGAAAGCATGATCACTCATCTTCCCTAGTCCATCTGGCAGCCTATGTCAGATGATTCAGATCACACCAGACACGCGCATGCTCTAGGTAAACTAACAAATTAATCTGATTGTTTCAAAGCCCTCGAAGTTCACTTTTCATCTCAGTCACCTACCAGCTTAACGTCACTTGCATATGCTAGTTTCCAATTTATAAGGAGCTTTTAGCAAAATAAGTTTAGTCAATGCATCCTCTCCATGTTGTAGGACTCCAAAAATAAATTTTATTTAGCTGGAAGCAATATAGCATGATACTTGCAAGTGTTTCTTCAATTACAAACATGCTTGTCCAACTTCTTAGAACTTGAACGACTCACCAATCAAGTTCTACATCCAAACCTTGTGTGAAAGGTAAACATGGTCCTCAAATTTTGAAGTAAAGACAAACCAGTTATTAGATCGTAATTTAACAATACATTTCTACTGACTTTGTTATTAATATAAATCAAATGTGAACGAATTATATATAAATAATGAAGATGGGAGCTGAAGACCTTGTAGATCTTGTGGGTGAATACTTCAAGCAATCTGAGTTCTGCATCTGGACGAGACAGCTGAACCTGCATAAACAATCAAAAGAAGCAATATCAGTCAAAGAAACACCAAAAAACAAATTATCCTACACACATGAAGAAAGAAATTCCAGCTTTGAAACATGAATCCCAGTGAAACGTTATCTGTCCCATAGTTTACCTTCATCCTGAGATCATCAAGCAAATCAGCCACAGTGCTATCCTTAGGCAGTCTAATATTGTTAATTTCCATCTAGAAATCAGAAAGAGTAGGAGAATAATGATTTTGTCAAATAAATAGCAGAAGGATAGATGTGTATGCCAAGCACAACTAATTAACTAACTCAAACTAAAATATGACTTACTTCATTGTTTGTTCCATGAAGGAAAGCCACTCTAAGCGTTCTTAAGCCTTGTAATTCTGGCAGAGGCATATCCAGGACTTCATAGTACAATATATCAGAAGTCTGACCAAAATAATAACTATTCAATATTTCAGATAGTAAAAATCTCAACTCAGACTCTTAATGTTAAATGATAGCCTACCTGATTGTAATGCAGCAACATATCTAGCAAATTATCTACTCCTCTATATTTTATAGGATGAGGTTTTGGTTGTTGGGTGTATGAATTGCATGACGTAAGTCTAATTTTAGAAGGATCTTCTACTCCAAGTTGGCGAGCCACTTTTTCTACAACTTCATCATATGTGTCAAGCTTTGACCTTCATATTGTAATATATACATATCAGAAACTAATACACAGATTAATGTGATCAACTAAGACAAAGATGATGGCTTGAGTTCAGAATTTTGAACCAATTTCGCACTTACAGTTGTAAACAAAATTCATCCTCTTTAGGCTTTTCTAGGGAACGAAAATGAATAACCTGCAAACATCCAAAATAGAAGATGAAATCGACTTCATATACCGGTATTGTACTGTATTATAAGTTTAAGTTAAATTAAGTTTGTTCAATGTCATCATCAGAAACTTCAGATCTTCCTTTCTAGACATGCAAGGTTCGCAAAGGAAACTATTGCTAAAGAATTGGTATGTTGCTTATGAGTCCCCAAAAAATAATCTCAAAACAACAAGTAAGACAAACATAAATTAACAGAAAGTGTACTCAAGGGAACGGAGACAAAAAGTAATACAAGGAAGTCTTGGCTTATGTTTGCTCTCGGTGCTATTAGTTCTACTAGGCAGAACCTTTATTTTCTTTTATGCTTTACAATACAGGCCATGGCTCAGAAGTAGTAGCCTCCTTTTCTTCTATCCTCCCTTTTTCCTTTATAAAAGAGCATCTCAGCAGTCAGTACTAAATTTTTTGTTTTGTACTTAAAGCCTAAGACAACTACTGGCAGTAACATTTTTATGATGCTTTTGCAAGGTTTTGGGTTCACCTCTGGGGTATGCTTGAAGAGCGGAACATGGAGACATTCCCCTTCTCTAACCAGCAAGATAACACTGTATCTTTATCTTATGCTCTATGCATATGCATGGTAGCCTACTGGTAAGACAGAAGAGCACCAGGAGAAAGAGCTAGAAGTACCAAAGACCCAGACTCAGTACAGCACCAGATCAATGGACTGTTTTATAAGATAATGTTTGCCATGTCAAAGGACACAGCATATCGATTTATGTTTGATTGATTGAGAATAATAAGAGCTTAGAGTTGCAGGAGCTTATAAGCAAGAACCATCACATCAGATAGGATTGCATCTCTGTGGATGCTACCCAGCACACCTCAAAACATAAACCCAACATAATTAAACACTTCCTTTCTTGGCCAGTAATGACAAGAATTGTAACGTGCCATATTCATAAACCTAATCCGCAAATTGTAAGTCTGTTACCTATACACATGTGAAAGGTTGGGAGGGAGGGAGATCAACTAAGAACTAACAGTAAACCAAGGACATGTGAAAGGTATTTATATTTAA
This sequence comes from Monilaria moniliformis, assembly GCA_034509125.1. Lineage (NCBI taxonomy): Eukaryota > Viridiplantae > Streptophyta > Magnoliopsida > Caryophyllales > Aizoaceae > Monilaria > Monilaria moniliformis. The sequence goes on from JAYDZE010224304.1 coordinate 14,106, forward strand.
TTTCATACTCCAACTAAAAACTAGAGATCAGAATTGAGTCAAAAAGAATTGCATGGAAGAGTGATAAGGACACATAAGAAACTAAAGGGATTTCGAAATCAGTGGTGCATGGAATCTTTCCAAGGAGCATTATAAAGTGAAAGCCGCTTAGAAAATTCGAAATCAATGGTGCATGGAGTAAGAAACGGAAGGGATTCAAAATCAATGGTGCATGGAATCTTTCCAAGGAGCAATATAAAGTGAAAGCCGCTCAGGAAACTCGCAAAACCTAGAAAGCATTTGAATGAATATATTCAAAAAAGTTCATATCAAGCCTGGACCATGAGTCCTTCATGCCAAAAAGATTTTCAGAATTCCCAAGAATAAACAGGAGTGTGTGATGGCAGAAAGAATGTAACACTTGTAAATACTTAAAACAGTAATTTCACATGAGAAATACTCAAAATGAAATTCATAAAATATTAAATGAAAAGTACTTGGAGATTATGGCGGTACTCAAAGAATGACCGAACATCTGGGCAACGAAGTTGCTGGCGAGCTTCGCTTGGAAGGGACTTCTGAAAGCAAACTATGTCACCATCCTCCAGCTGTAGTTAGAAGACAAAGCAAATTGATACCAACATTTTTTTTTTGCATAACACATGTTATAATTAAAAAACAAATACAAAATATTACCTGGCTAGACCTAAAAGTGAATCTCTTCTCGATATGTTCACACATCACATTAGGATCAAATTTTATTTCCTGACAACCAGAAACAGAACAAATTAATACCATATGAAAGACAGCATGTAAACCAATTATGTAAAGAGACTTGTTCAATGAGTTGACACAGCCAAAATCGCGCACCCCCCCCCCCCAAAAAAAAATGCTTCCATAAGTATCCACGCAGCCAGGAAAGGATGGGAAAGGGAGACTTGTCGTGAACATTCAAAAAAAGAGACAACTGATATCCCACCGTCATTTCTATTCGCAAGTAAGAAGTCAAATAGAGGTACAATAGGACCCTTCTTTAGCTACTTGATGTGAAAGCTGAGATAGAACAGCCAGCTCATTACAAGAACAGGAAAAGGGACAGAATGATGGTAGATGGTTAAGAGGAAAAAACAAGAATATAAAATTAAGAAGAATATGTTTAGCCTGTTGAGAAACCTCTTGATATTAAAAGGCAGATACATAAACATGGAAGCGAGGCTATCAGAGGGTTTACAAAAAGCCAGCAGATGCAGTCCAGTACATCACATATTAGTTCTGATATTTAAGCAACCAACCTCATAAAGCTCAATATCTTCCTCGGGAGCATAGCCAGCCATCTCATTTAGTCTAGTCAAGATATCTACCGGCTTCCCCAAGCTCTTCACAAAAAGTCTACCAACATATCTGGCACATCACAAAGATAAAAATAATGTCAAAGAATTGCTTCTTGTTTTCATCTCTTGGAGATGTCTAATTCTTTGGTTTTCTGGAGATGGTGTACATAAAACATATCAAAACAATGGAATAAGAACTAGAATGATACCTAAGCTCTTCCTTTTCTGGATCATAAAGCTTGAAGAATAACAAAATGTCATCTTTTGCCTTATTAAGGAGAGGGATAGGCCGTGAATCCTGATTGACAACATAAAAGGTTATTAGCACCAGTTATGAAGGAGGGGCTTACTTTGTCATAAAGAATGGTTCCATTACCGGCCCAAGTTCTAACTCTAAGAATAGCCTCAACTCTGCATTCTGAACTTTATTAGATATATCCCTCAAATGCCCAACCTACAACCATGCAAATCCTTGAAATGAATATAAACACAACATAGATCATTGTAACAATAAATCTCAAAATTGTCTAGTTCGTATAGGAAAGTAATGATACATGTAATACTCGATATAAACTGATAACGTATGAAAACCAATGAGTTGGTCGAAAAGTGTCGACTATAAAGGTACAAGGACATTCACCAGTAGTAGTTGCATGCCACAACAAGGATACTCCTACCATATTTGTTATAAGCATATAACAATTTGTTTCATTTGTCTTCTTAAAATTAGTAATTTTATGCCTGACTATCAAAATGGTATAAAATATATATATATATATATATATTAGAAAGGAATTGTACCTAGTCTATATTGATAATCTAATTTCTAAATTGTACTACAGTAATAACTAAGGATGTCAATCGGGCCAATCTTATCGGGTTGTCGGGCTATTCGGTTACGGATTGTTTAGGTTGTAATTTTTTGGGCTAGAAATTCTCAACCTTAACCCGGAATTATTGGGTTTCGGGCTAACCCAACGAGCTAATCGGGCTAAAAAAAATGTAATTTTTTTAATTAATATATTAAATATTAATCATAATAATTGTATATTTCTAACAAATAAATACATCCATAAATGAATGTCGCTTCAACTCAAAAATAATATGTAACTTTAGAGAATGAAGAACATACATTTTTCATAGATGATTAAATTTTTCAAAATTTGAATATAAACGTTTTATATTAAATGTTATAGTAAAATATAAAAAAAGTGACATGATAAATATAACTTTCGAATATTGAATCAAAATACATTTTTACATACATTTGAAAAAAAAATCTTTTCATACTAACTTTCAAAAGTTTGAAAAAATTATAGTAATAAAGTTTGAAAACTAAATAATGAGAGCTCGCTAATTTTCAGATCGATCCTATGGGGCTCGGGTTATTTTCGGGCCAACCATATCGGGTCGCGGGCTATTCGGTTTAGGGTCACGCGGGTTGTGATTTCTTTTCAGGTTATAATTTTTCACTCCTATTCCTGTGAGGTTGTCGAGTTAATCGGGTCAACCCGCGAATTTCGGGCTAAATTGACATCCCTAATAATAACTATGAGATATGATAATTTATTGTATAAGAAAACAAATTTTTTATCACCTCAAAGAATATTGTGAAGGTGTATATAAATATGATTTAAGCAATATAACCATATATTTTGGTTTTCTTTTGCATCTAACTAATTTGATGTTGGATATTTAAAACTGTATATAATTACAAAATGGGATGTCACAACCATTACATAGAACCTATTGCTGCCGCAATCATTTGGTCATTTGGATGGAAAGAAATGGGAGAATTCCTAAATAAGTTGAAAAGTCATTGAATGATGTATCATGTATGGCATAGATTGAAGATCAAAAGCAGCGATGTGAATTTCCAGCATGGGAGGATTGAGGATTTTTCTGTCAATTGACATTATTAGAGATTGGATGGTGTCTAATCTGGCCGACCAGGCCAAAATCAGAGCGCTTAGCAGTTGCCTAGGCTGCACCATTTGACACCGAGTACAATAGGCTACAAAATCAGTTAACACCTGAGAAATCTCAATATATGAGGCAAAACTGATAGCAATGTAGGTAGAAAAGGCCCTAACATGCGAAATGCAGAGAGGTCAATCATATTTAGTTCTATATGCAACACATGAAAAAGAAGTAAAAGATGAATCCCTAGCCACTGGGAGGATGAAGCAGCAACTCCACAATTACAGGAGCTGAGGTCAAATTATGTGAACGCTCAGCGCCTAAAACGCTACACATTCTAATCAAAAGATAACTTAATTACATATATTCTAGGTGAAGGCTTTTTCCCCTTATTCTTAATGAGCTAAAGAGTGTCCAAGACTACATTATTAGTTGAATTTAGCACCAATGATCACAATTGTATTGCAAACAAGAAAAAATACGGAATTATAGATTTATGGATGACTAAAAATGATAGATTATGATAAGCCAAAACTCATAGATCAGTCAATGCAATATAGTGACTTCGTTATAGGCAGCAAAAGATGCTTACAGTTTGTGCTTCCTCAAACTGTGTCAATGGACGGTTAGGACGATAAGTGTGATTTTGGCGCTTTGCCCACAGCCAAAACCGTTGGAATTGCACCGGTATACCAAATTTATTTGCAACCTCTTCCTGGGGATTGCGATCAGTTGATGTTAACAATAACAGAAACAATAACTACAACTTCAACAACTGAATGTTGAAAAACTAACATGTGAGATGACTTAGCCTGGAACTACTTTCTGCATTTCATAAAACTTTATAGAAGTGTATGTCCAGAAGAACAGACTAAACTCAACATTTAAGATGTGTCAATTTCTAAATCAGCTTATAAGAGAAACCTAGCCTCAAGCTGACACTGAAACCCATCTGATATTCATCTTCCTTCACTTGATATTTCGAAATAAATGTCTTAATTGGAACACTTATTAATTTAATGACAGACAAAAAATCAACAAGGCAAACTTGCATTATATCATACAAGTATGATGCAAGTCCTATTTGATGTGATTTTTTTTTCACTTGAACTGCTATGGTTTCCAATTACAATGTTATATTTCATATTGGATGTTTCCAGTCATAATTACATTTTCCATCTACAGTTAAAGTTACAGATGGTGGGCCTACATTTAATCTAATCTTTCACACATTTAACTAGCAAATACCCTAGATGCAGGATGAGCCCTCTTTCTTTATTTGAATTATTTTTTAAGTATGTTTTACAACTAAGCAGCCTGCCTGCATTATTCCAAATTTCCAATGACTGGTTAACATCATACTTCAGAGTAAACATCGCATAGTAGCTGCTTGCCAACAACAATTCACCAATACCAGTGTTAATCTTTTAGCAGACTAGGGTACCAGTACCACATTGCAGCCACACTGAAAGTTTTACGTGGAAGTTTATTTAGTATAACAAGTAAGAGGAAATATTGATAATCTTAGGATGATCTATCCTTTCTTTAGGGATATGCACATAACCATAATAACATCGAACAGAGGGCCGGTTCTGGCTTCCACACTCTATGAAGAATTCCAAACTGTGCAAGTCCAATTGCAGTTCACTCAAATATTAACCCTATTCACCACAACTATTTCCAGATAATCTAGCTCCACATCATAAAGGTGGATTTCTCATGCACTAGTATCTACTTCTAGTGAAGTGATACAGCAGCTAAAGTATTACAGAATTAATTGTAGTGAAACATTTACTCATGTTTACATACCTTAAAAACATTAAATGGCATCAGCTTCTGGACGCGGAAGCTCCTAACTTTATCGTGATCAACTAAATCAAAGAAAACATTCCTTCCAATCTGCCAAACAAAATCTTCATCACATGCTACCTGGAAGCATCACGCCACTTTCTTATTAGTTGGAAGCTCTTCCATTAGAAAGGTCATAAAATTAAAACTTGCTGCTTAAATTACATACCTTTACAATAGTGTAAAGATGTGCTTCAGCTTTCTCTTTCTTTTTTTGTTCTTTTTCTTCTTGTTCTCTCTTCAGCCTCTCCTAGTTGACAGTTCAAACACTAGTAAGGCCACATATAGTAAGTGAAAGCAAAGACTGTTATGTTTTGAGATATATGGAAACCATATGCTGATATCAGAATCTAACCCTAAGATGCTCAGCAATATCCTTCTCATCGACATGACACATAATTTTATCCTTGTCACTTTCACGTATATACACCAGCATATAAGCATTTGAGTGTTTGGTAAACTTGAAGGGAGTATTATTGATTCCCTGGTTCGTCTGCATCAGGTGCTGAAAAGATAAATGAAGAAAGGATACTGTATCACTAAACCAGAAGATTGCTAGCACAACCAAATCAATCTATATATATCATTGAAGAATGATATCACAAAAACCTACTTCTTCTTCACCACCATACAGCTCATCTAGTGCCTTTTTCATATCTTCTTTTGTCACTCGTTCATCATCAAACTTATACCTGAGAGACATTTAGGATTATTTGCTGTATGCAATTCAAAAAACAAATCCATTTGTAATCTTTCAGTAAAAAGTCCATGATTTACACAATCTTCATGATTCAGGCAAGGGGTTTCTGAAATTTTTTGGGGACAGTGGTATAAGAAAAGCACAGTGAGGGATGTTGACTGAATAATTTTGTCAAAGGGACTAACTCTCCCGAGAATGAACAACCACAACTATATTTTGATTAAGTAACGAGGATTGACAAGAAAATGAGACAACCAATTCTATCATCCAATCAACAAAATAGAGTCATTATTGCAAATATAATTCCTAAGCTCGGGCTAATTCCCGAACAAGAGAAGACATGAGCTTAATCCTTAATGATGTATCACAAGCAACTTGACTCGCTAAAGGATGCTGCAAACATGAAAAAAACACGTTTCATAATGAAGTGCATACCACTGGCTGGAAAGAGTAGGGCGTATAAAGGCATAATAGTGACCACCGTGCACACCACCACTATGGACCAAAACACTGCGAACAATATAAGATGAACCAGTGAAAAGATATAGCATAAGATTTTGGATATATATATATATATATATAGATGGATCTAGAAAGACTATAATTAAGTCATACAGAAACATTGGTTTTCAAAATATGAACCTAGGCATTTACAGAAATAAATAATTTATGAAAGTAAACCTTGTTCAGCATTTATAATCACAACCTGGGAAAATATATAATTTACAAAAATTTTTGTGAAGCAGCAACATAATTCAATAAACCAAAAGGCAAAAAACAACAGTTCAAAAAAATATGTAATTCACAATTTTATAGTTAAAATTGGAAATGTCACTGAAAGAATGGAAAGTAAACATCTTGCTTTTTTGACACAAGGTATAGAGGTTGAAGTAAAACCCAAAAAAAAACTTTTATCTAACCAAATCAGTTCAGTAAATTGTAACTTTTCTCACTCTAAAGCTGGGAACTAATGGTAGAAATCTCATCATCTGACCTGTGAAGTGTATAGAGGTTACGTACTCTTCTATCAGCATCAGGTGACAAGTATTTGCCATCATCTCTATCAAGATCAAGTTGAAGAGGGAACTCATAGTGATCATTTATCTGTCTCATCGAAATCAAGAAATTAGGTTACTCACTTGTAGGATAAACTGCAAATACTACAAAGCGCAAATACACCAGAAATCACAGCTAAACCAGCTACTAAAATGAAATATTCAACAACGATGAAACAGCAGGAGCATAACTCGAGATTAAAATTATGAGGCTTCAGAGAAAACTTGGTTGACAATGGCTGATAAACTTCATCTAACACACTCACACATTCCTTTGCACTCATACGGCTATACAGCAAGAATCAGCTCATGACTTCTCTATTGTGAGGACAGCAGCAGCAGAGGGATGGGGAAGGGAATGGCGTGGCGCCATCTCTGGTGTGTGTTGTGTGGGAGACCAGATCTACAGGTTAGTTACATTTAGACCCCAACCAGAAAAAATAGCAAGTTGACGGAAGTAGAAGGCCTGTGAGTAATTTGGGTGATCTGGCCTATCTTCGTGAACATTATGGAACAAGGTGAAAAAAACAAGATAGGAAGTTTTTTTTTTTTGCTATAAATGTTGGGGTTACTTTGTAACTTAACTCTTCATTAATTGAGTTTTTTTTCTTCTTGATTTCTATCTTTTGATACCATGATTCTATCACCAATACCCCCAGAAACGGCATCTTTAACATATGGTCCTTACATAGCAAGTTACATTTGGTCACAGAATAATACCCATTCATTCGATTTGCAAGAAGTTCATTATTTGCATTGCAATTTTTGACACATTTCAAATTTGCAAAAATTGGTCAAAGATTGTGATTTAAAAAAGCATCCCAAAATATTCCTCTACACTACCTTTGAACCCAAGATTCATATTAAGAATCAGACTATAAGTGCTAGTCTTTTCTACATCTTTTTGGAGGAGAACAAATATATTTTATGATGGAACTTAACGAAATTTGTGCAACTTAAATGAAAGATGCCATTATAGGCATTCTTTACTAGCTCTGCATACTATATAATCATATTCAAAGTGGATTTGCCTCTTCTTGTGACAGTGTATTTCATGTGGAAACTCTTCATTGTATGTCGAAGGGAAAATAAATCCAAAAAAATATATATATAACCACGAGACATTACTTATGTTTGTTGTGCGGCTTGTGCCCAATATCTAAACTAGCTACTAGGATCCCTGATTAGGCACCCCTGTTAGTTTTATCTAGAGGGAACAAATCTTGGAATTCATGGATTCTCCAAGATGCAACTAAAAACCCAATTTAGAATAATTACACTATCTATAGAGAGGCTATTCATATCATTTGTGTATCCAAATTCCAAGAGTGCTAAAACACAACAATTATTAAGGCTGTTGGTAGGATGTTTTCCATTCAATAATTATTTTCAACCCTAGAACTATCTTTCATGCCTTATCCAAGTTGTAATGCTCAGACACTATGGATTTGGTATCAGAAAAAAGCCATTCCAACCTTGTCTACCTCTAGTACTGTACGTGGCAAATAAATAATGAATCAGGAAAGCTCTTAATGGAATAGAATGCAAAATTACTTTTTCTTTAACTGCTCACCTTTACCATAACATCACGCACAAAGTCGTACTCAAACCGCTTTAAGTGAAGCTGGAGAACTGGGGGGAAGTCAATAAATAGCACTCCTTTCTTAGCATCCTGAAACAAGCAGAGCATTAGCTTTAACAAGGCCAATTACCGAATTCTTTTCTTTTCTTTTTTTAAGACAATAACAGGAAAACAAGGCTGCTGAATTGTACAATGACAAGAAAAGCATTGCTCATTATTGAGCTTATAGCTCCATATCATATGGACTAATCATATATATAAATTAAAGCAATTAAAGTAGGCATAACATTTGTCAAATCCAGTTAACTTGAGCACCTGCAAACCATGCTGTTCAGCATGATACTTGTTATCTCCATCTAGATGTTCAACCGCGACATACTTGTCAAAAGAAGCATAGACATCATGACAGCCTTTGACATCAAGCTGAAGATCTGTGACATGGAGGAGGAATTAGAACCGAGCAGAAATACAGCAGAGAAGTAATATCATCAGTAAATCTGATCATGTTAAGTACCATAGAATGACTCTTTTCTACTAGATTTATAATCCACATTAATGCACTCAATGTAGTTCATATGGTGCCCTTCAAATAACTGCTGTATGGCACCTTCCACAACAGTTCTCTAATGACAATATCACAATAGTCAGTGAGTAACAGTATCCAAATCCGGGGAAATTGAGATAACTAGAAGCTAAGAACCTTCATTTTCTCTTCAAGCTTCTCGCAAAGAACTCTATTGAGTTCTTGTACGTCATGTTGCAAGAAAGCATCATATGTGTCCCATCCAAAGGATTTTGTCAACTCCTTTGTTGCAACACTATTATCGCTGTACTGAAGCTTGTAAAATAAACTCTGCAGAGCCAGAGGGATACTTGCAGATGGCATATCATTAACATTAGTAGGCATGTGGTATACAACCTGAATTCACAAGCAAAGACGTATGAGTAAGATCGTTAAAGAACCTTAATAAAGTAACTCAGATCCGACTACATAGCCCCTAATAAATATCCTAACCTTTCTGAAGAAAGGAATATGGTACAGAGTTTGGAGAAGAGAGTTCATATAGCAGGTAGCCCCTTGGTTTTTCAGTCCCACGAAACCAGTTTCTTTCTTCGAATCATACTGCCATGGATCCATAGCTTTGTACACCGCAACCTCAGCTTCAATTAAACAGGTGTCATTGACAAGATAACCCCTGCTAGGATCATAAAGTTCACCAAGTGGCATAAATGATGTAAAGCCCCAATCATTTTCTCGGGCATTGAATCGGTGTTGTGTTTCTGCATGATCAGTAAAAAATGATTTTATTACATTAACTAGCTTCACATCTCCCTTAGAACAGAATATATCTAATTGAAAGAAGCAGCAATTTGGACAAATCATTTCCTGTTTACACTTGGCCAATGCACAGATGACTGGCAGAAACACCAAAACGAATTTGATTTTTACTTAGTGAAATTCTACACAATAGTTAAATTCTTTACAAGCTTAAAGGGGTCCGTAATACCAGGAGCTGCCAAAATTGTTAAGCAATACACCATATTCTGAAACAAATGTAATACCGCTTCCATAGCTATGTCATAATCAGCATATCCAATAGATATTATCCTTGTCCAGAAAATGGCAATGATAAAAAAAAAGGTCATTAAAAGTTTACTGGAGGTACTCAATTTTATACCTACTTATAAGGCATGACGGCACTAGTACTGACTATTGCGCGTACACATCCAAAGCCACTAAAACCTAGACTTCTGAACAACACCACAAATGCATATAGGTAATTCCACTTCTTAGCTGTAACTATAGTTGTTTGCTGAAGCAAGCCATTTTTGGGGGGAGGCTTGGATAGCAACTTTATATACAAATAATATACAAATACCAGAAGCGTAGGTATAGAGTTAGAACAGCCAACAAAAAAATGACCCACTGATTTCCCAATTATACAACCAAATGTTCAAAAACTAATTGATAATAAACATGTGATTTACCAAACCAACTAAACACAATACATATGGCCCAAATGATGCTAATGGTTATTCATAAGTAGGTCAATGTGGTATATTGTTCAAAAGCAAAAGGCTGCGCAATTTCTACAGAGAAAGAGGCATTGAGCGAGCTGAGATGATTAACTTTCATGGTGACAGAATTCTATTGCAAATTAATGAGGGGACGTAACATACAGTGTTACCAAAACCAACCAAGTTTAGTTTAAAAAACAGACGTACTGAAATTGAACTGACAAGCTGGGATGGTTAATTTTCATGGTTACAGTAAATTATACTGCAAATTAAATGAGGGAGTAAAACGTACGATTTACAAAAGTCAGCCCATTTTCATCCTGGGTCAGATAAGTTATCTGGTTTAGAATGGTAGCACTATAGATAGACTAGATTAATTCCTTAAACCACTCCAAATAGTTTATGGTAAAGCAAGTGTTTAGCAAACAAGGTAATTTGGCTAAATAAATAAATAATGCAATGAGCTAGTTACTGGAAAGAATATATTAGCCTTTCTTTACCCTTTCTTACTGAATACTTGCTATGGACTTGATTCACAATAGCCAAACTGAAGTGGGCATATCTAGTCCATCCATAAGGTAAACCGGCAGAATCAGCAACATCCAGATACATGGATATGTAATCAGCATTGTTCCCCTTCGGAAAAATAAGAATCCGCCTAACAAGAAGGAAACACTAATTGTTAGCATTACACTTATCAAATAGTCAGTTACATCGATTGGAGCTCTCAATTTATAGGAAAGAATAGTTACCATTTGTAATCACCAAGATCAAATATTCCAGAATAGAGCTTCTTAGTAGTTATCCTAGAAAAATTCTCGATCTTCCAAGTAAATTTTGCTGTGCGAGGATCCTCTGTTGGCTGGTTTTCCACGTTATTCTCTGTTGCTTCTGGTGCTACAGCAAAGAATGGATAAGGAAATGAGAATATATGTCTACCGAGTGAATGAAAGAAAAGCAAACGAAACACTGTCATTCATGATGCAATGCATGCAGATGAAGTTTTATCCTAGCAAAATAGTAGAACCCAAAAGCACTTAGCTCCCTCTTTTTGCCCAACTAATATACGGAAGAAAAACGTAATAAACATACTCCTAAGGCATCACACCTTAGTTTCTCCAACTACATCTGCCTTCTCAGCATAGTGGACACTACATGCACATAAAATAAACAAATAGGGCGGGTTACACGCAGCCAACTAATTGCTTACCATACAATTCTTTGTGTTAGATTTACGAATTTACTTGCAACATTAAAGTTCACATTTAAAACCAGACTACGAACCACCCCGCCCCACACCCTCTTCTCTGTTTCCGGGAATTCACACATAAAAGCAGAAACAGAATGTGACATTTAAGAAAAAACGTTTTTCTTGCACGCGATACAGAATGGCCACAATTATGAAACAGACCAAAAATCCCTGTTACCTTAACACAGTTGAATCACTCCAAAAAAAATACACAAATAAATACGGGGTAACATTTCTATCTACTTATTTGAGTTACCTTCCACTCCCATTGGCTGAGGTCCATCCACCAAATCTGATCGAGGAACTAACATGTCCTCATCCTCTTGCTGCCACCGTAAGAAATAATAAAGTGTAAATAAGATGAAACAAAAGCGGCCACATATCAAAACAACAGACTCGCATACACCCCAATCACTTGATCGCGAACTACACCTAAACAAAGATCAATTGAATAACACTGAAGCTCGTTCTCTCACAGAAACCAATTCACACCATAAGAAAATCTTGCAGGTTTTCCAAAGCACTAGTAAATACAGAAGGCGAGCGAGCGGATTCACAAACCTCATTTGCGGGGGGAGGCGCTATGACAGTCATGTGAGGAGAAGCCGAGTATAATTTGAGGCAGAATTAACCTAGATTGGATTGGATTAGATTTTGATGGGAATTTTGCAGATGTTTTCAGGTTTTGGAAATGGAAGTCAAGTCAGGGTGCAAAGGGGGGAAAAGGTGGTGGGGAAACGACGAATGAATCTAACTTTTACACTTTGTTTAATTTTTATTTTTTCCATTGAAGTAATTTTATTTATATTTTTTATTAATATTCGAAAAGTTTAAGGTACTATTAATATACATTATTGTTCTTGTGTTTCATTTGAGACAAAACGTGGCACATGGCCTTTTTTATAATTTTTCTTTTCCCTTTCACTGTGATCCAAGTGAGTAATGCAATCTATCACGGCTGTTAGTTGAGTGGATGTATCTTATATTACATGATAAAAAATTACTATCAAATACTCATAAACTAGAATGTTATGGGCCTATGGCATAGAAAAAAGAAAAAGAAAAAACTAATTGCGGGTTAAATACTTAATTTATAATGCTCTCTATGCCAAAAGAAATAAAGAAAACTTACCTTATGGACTACAAACTTACTCAATTTTTTAATTAGGTGGAGAGTCAAAATGGCAAATTATTCATTATGATACGTGAAGAGAAACAAACATGTCTATTAAGGCTTTGTTTGGTGAACTAGATAATTCAAGATAGGATATCACTATTTTAGCCTAACAGCAATTTTAGGTGTTTTTGGTAGATCAAACTCGGCATGTGTTTGTTATATTGGTATGTCTCATTATACGTGAAATTCATTATTTGATCATGTTACACACAACATCTGTATCGATGCCTCATCTTGCATAATGTATCTTGAGGCACCGATAACATTTCATTTTCCACAAAATTGCCCCTCACACTTCCTCACTCACTTCGTCTGCCACCAAACCAGATTCTCTCTCTTTGTCTGCTGCAAATCTTTCACTGCTGTCTCTTTTCTAGATTCGACAACCACAACCTCGCGTCCTCGATTTTGCAAATGGTGTGTCGCTTGGTGTTGGAATTGACGAGTGGAGGTAGGCGGTAGCAGTGGGTTTCGCGGCGGTAGTGGTGTGATTTGGCCACTGATCTTCCATGACCTTCGTGGCTCGGTGTTGGTGTGCGGTGGTAGCGGCGAACCGTCCATTCAGATCTATGGCTGTCGTGACTCCATGGCCGATTGAGTTTCTATGTTCTTGTTCGATCGGTGGTTGGTTTGAGGCTGTGATGATTGTGTACATGTCTGAGTCTAGTTTTTGTCCATTTTGGGTTTTAATTTTTGCTCCACTTTTAGGTTTCGATTTTGGGGTTGTGATGATTTTTTGTTCCGATTTTTGCTCCATACTCTCTGTTCTTATTTGATTGGTGGCTGGTTTAAGGCTATGATGATTGTGTACATATCTGAGCCTAGTTTCTCTTCATTTTCAATTTCGATTTTTGCTCCATTTTTCAGTTTCGATTTTAGGGTTGTGATGATCTTTTGTTTCGATTTTTGCTTCATTCTCTGTTCTTGTTCGATTTTTGCTCCACATTATGTTCTTGTTCGATTTTTGCTCCATTTCGGTTTTGAGGCTATGATGATTGAGGGTCGCCGCTAATGGAGTGGATGGGGAGTCGTGCATGGTTTTCGGCCACCACTTTGGCACTGGTCTGTCGTATTGAGACATGAATATAATTGTTCAAAACTTTCATTAATTAATCTATTATTAACAAATTAATTAATCCTCAATTTTGCGTAATAATTAATTTATTAACATTTAATTACCTCAATTTTTCTTAATAATTAATTTATTAAGATATAATTAATCATTAATTTTGCTTAATAATTAATTTATCCTTACATTAGCTTAATTATTAATCCTATATTTACTAATCATCAGTTTAACTTAAATTAATTACATCAAGCATTAATTAATTCATTAGATATTTTTAATTGATTAATTTATTTAGTTAATCTTATTATTAATTAATAAATCAATAATTTAGTTTATTGAGTTAAGAATAACTATTAATTATTAAAAATTGAAATATCTATTCATTTTTTGAAAATGGTAAAAAAGTCATTTTACACCTTATCTATGATATAATCTAGACAATCAGATAATTCATTTATGTTTATCTTACATACCAAACACCACTACTAAATCATTATATTAGTCTTTATCTTCATTTTTATCTTAAATATTGTCCTGGTTTAACTATCTTGTCATATTCTATCATGACTACCAAATGTGCCTAAAAATAAATGCAAGTGATGTCCGTCAAAATAGAAAGAGATTAATTCCAAAATATATTTTTTGAATTAATATATGTATTTTTGTATTACATTATCATTTTTTCTACTTAACAAGTTGCATATTTGTGTATAGATCAAATTTTGTCAATTATGTGGTGCAAATATCTTGTGATGAAGGTAATGTTCCATGCCATTTCTTTGTGATTTGATTTTTCCACGCCTTCAAAGTTTTTTTCTTCATGGACTATACCAATGGTGATGGTTTTATATTTTTCTATGGTTTATTTGGTTTAATTGAATATAATTATTATTATTTTTATTTACAACTCATACAATCCAAAATAACTCGATCTCCAATTTATTGATTGGAGGGAAATCGTTTTACCAATTGAGCTGCACGTCATTGTCAAATGAAGTTATTATTTAACTATAACATTAAATTGAGAGCTATAAGGTAAAATGATATACTTATTACACTCTCTATCCACAAAAATGTGCTATCTCTGTCCTCAGTTAGTATAGCGCGATTACTTATTTGATGTCCACCAAAAATATAGTAATTTAGAACATGATCCCACATTCTATTTTATTTTTCAACTTTCCAAGCACCTTTTATCTATCAAAAAAAATTAAAAATTCTATATATGAGACATTTACTAATATTCTTTGTCCATTTAAACTACACATGCCAATCATTTTCTTAAAACATGTGCAAGTTAATTGTGTTATGCTATTGGAGGACAAATGAACTATCATTTTGGAGTATGTACTTGTTGAGTAAAGAAATTATCTTAATGTTGAATTAGTATGAGTTAGAAGATGATTTTGGAAAATAATTAGTGATTTGTGAGATTGAATTATAAAGATCGAGTATTCCAAAAAAAGGAAATAGTACATTTTTCAAGATGGCGAAAAAAGAAAATTGTGATACATTTTTTCATGAAAAGAAAATGCATCTTTTATCACAATTTTAAATAATGAATTAAATAGAGAAAAATGAGAGTTCTACGTAGAATCACCCATTTGAAAATCATAAAATATTTCCGCCAATTAGCCTATTAACTCATTCGTCGACCTATTTGACAACTACAGCTATGGAGCAATTTTTTTGAAGTGTATGAAAATGTTGTTCAACATATTTATATCTCTACATCTATATAAAAACACGGATTAAACATAACTTTTTTCCACCAAAAATTTGCTCCCCTCACTTCTCTACAGAGAAATTATCTCTATATCTCTCTCCTCTTCTCTTTTTCCTATTTCCTTTTTTTCTAAAAATTATCAAATGCAATTTACAAAAATAAATTATTTAATATGTATATTAATTTATAGATCATTACATGATCTTTCATAAAAAATATTCAATATGGATGTTAAATTAAATATCACTACAAGATCTTTAATTTGATATAAAGATCATAACACTACATTGGAAATGAATAAATTATAATAATTTTAAATATTTAAATATTATTTTCTTCTCTCTCTTCGATCTCTAATGTATTTTCTTAAATGTCTCCCTCATCAAACCAACGCGTATTTCTTTTTTTTCTTTATTATTATTATTTTTTATTTTTCTATATTTATATTTACTTTTTTTTTTGTGTTTTAGAAAGGAAAAAAAGAGATATTAGATTTTCTATTTTTACCTATATATTTATTAATTATAATAGTTTAGTGTAATCAAGGTAAATAAAAATATATTGGTTCACTTTATAATTTTTAAAAGTGAAATTTGTATAAATTTTAGATTAAGAATTAGGAATATATATTAATAGTATAATTAATATGATTTTATGTGTATGAAAGTATTTATTTTATTATTATGGTGTGTAATACTATATAATAATAATGTGTTATGTTAATTATCATATAATTTAAATATTATACATATAAAAATAAATACATGTTTGTATATACATTCAAAAGTATTTAATTAAATTTTATAAATTTGAAATTAGATATGGATTTAAATAAGTATATTTTAGGAGAAACTTAGGGAAAATGATATCTCATTTTATTTTGTTGGATTTTTATCGATTTTGAACAATTACTCAATTTTATTAGTTTATCTAAAAAATTATAAGAATATGATTTATTTTTTGGTTAACCAATTCAAACTTCACTAATAAAAAAAATATAATAAGGTTATGGGCTAGCATTGGAAAAAAATTATTCTTATGCATGATGGACTTAAATTTTAAGAAATATATATAATGACGTGAACTTTTTTTTATTTCTTTTTAATATGAACGATTTTCTTATTCTATAATTTTACTAAAGAAAACAAAGGTTTATATCAAATGGGACGAAAAATTAACATAATATTTTTGAAGATGAATGATAAACATAATAAATTAATGGCTTAAATATTTATATGCATTATGAAAATCTTTATAGTACATATTTCTTATAAAAAATATTTCACATAAATATAAAATTATAAATACAATACTTTCAATTTTATTTTTATATTTAAATACAAAGTTATTCTGATATTATCTATAAAATATTTAAATTACTTAATAATTATAATTATCATTACCCCTTATAAATATTATAAGATTTTTAATATCACGTTTCCAAGAGTCTACTAGTTCTAATATTTTAAAGAGGTTTATTTGAATGTGTTTGCAAAGGGGCAACCAAGTATGTTCCACCATGATGCATTCTGATCTTGTTTTAATCAACTATTTTAAGGGTAACTAAGTGTCCCTAAGGATGATTGCTCGACCACCCCTAGTAGCAACCAAAACATGGGGTAGTCCACCTCCACCTCCACCTCCACCTCCACCTCCACCTAGGATTAGTGGTTACTAATATTTACATAAGTCGAGCTTCAATATTATCATTGATTAGTTAGTAACATTTATATAAATGCGTAATGTCTTTAGTTTATTATATTTTTATTATTTTAATATATCATAAATTTTATATTTTCATTTCCTATATATACAGACACCAATATTATCATAGTTCTTCTCTTCATATAATATCAATCCCACGTCCAAATAATTACATTTTTTTGTTGTTATTTTAACTTTTATCTGACACAACTTAGAAATATTAATAATAGTAATAAAGTAATTATATATATATATATATATATATGAAGATAGACTAATTAAATTAAAAAAGTTGGAAGATTGGTGGTTAGGCCGGTCACGGTCCGTTAAACATGGTCTTATTACTTTGGATGCTTTTTAGCTGGTACCCTTAATTCAGTTTTGGGCCTCAAATTGGGCCTGTATAATGGGACTCGCTGTTGCAGGCCAGTGCTAGGCCCACTTTCAGTAGCCCACGTAGCTACGCTTTTCAATATTCATCTTCTCTCTCATTTGGTGCCCAAATTTAATTTAGGGTTAGGTTTTTCGAACCGCTTCACTGATTTCAATCTCCCCATTCGCCGGAAATTTCATCCAGTAATGAGGAGAGAGAGTTCGAAAGCGGCGAAACTGGAGGAATATTCGTCGTCGGAAGAAGACAAAAGAAAGCGGAAATCCGCAATCGAAGCGGCGAGCAACGACGATGACGCCGAGGCCAACGAAGATCTCAGCCTCAAAATCGTTCAGAAATCCATGCAGCGGGCCGCTAAGAAAGATCCCCGGGGAGACGGCGTTGCGGAAGTAGTTGAGAATTTGAAGGAAGAGCGGAGTAAAAAAGAGAAGAAGAAGAAGAAGAAGAAGAGGAGAAAGAGTGAGGAAGTTGAGCTTCCTGGAGATGCCGTAAGCATTGAGTCGAACTTGATTTATTTGAAAGTTGTTTACTGGTTAGTTTTTGAAGTTCGTGTTTAGTCACTTATTCAAGTAATTTGTATCATGTTGTCAGGTAACAAATGAAATAGATGCGGGGTTTAAAGATTTCTGCGGAGAATTATTTCTGGTATTATGATTAGTTAACTTGAAGCTATTTTGCTTAGTCAGTACATATTTTATGTGCTGATTATGATTCGTGTTTGTATTCATACAATGGGGAATTATTATACTGCTGGAGATATTCCTCTAATGTGATTGGGTGGATATAATTGTTTTATTTTCTCTTGTTAAATGTAACCAAGTTAGAATCGTAAAATGTATGTTCTGTCAAAAGGGTGATACTGAATCTAAGCTTCTTTTCTGTCTTTATTATTTAGGTGGATAATGCACAGGAGAAAGAGAAACCAGAGATTGACAACACTGCCGGTGTTGCTAGTATAGCTGTTGAAACCAATCCTGTTGAAGTGTCAGATAATGCTGTCCTGAGGAAACTTCTTGTGAGTTTAAGTAACTTGTGCGCAAGCATCGTCTTTGAGATGAGCGACTACTCGTTTATGATTATTTTCGTAATCTCAGCGGGGGCCAAGGTACTTTGATCCTCCTGATAACAGTTGGGGTGCTTGCTATAATTGTGGCGAAGAGGGTCACACAACTGCCAACTGTACTTCAGCTAGGAGAAAGAAACCTTGCTTTGTTTGTGGGAGTTTTGAACATAATGCAAAACAATGTTCTAAGGTATATACTCAAGAAAACTGCTGCACAGTTTTTTGCTGTTCCTGGGTGATAAGAGCATACTTATATGCACCGGACTTGATAACAAAAATCTTGCTTTATTATCTGGATTATTTGAGTGATAATATACTGTGGGTAGATGGATAAGAAGTGCATGTGCTTTCTGTCTCATTTGATTAGTTGACTTCATTCCTAGCTTTTTTGTTCATTTACATTTTTACATGACTTGTTTCGTAAAGAAATGTTAATCTGTTTGAACATATACTGAGTGAAGATATCTATGCAATACTACTTTGACAGATGGAAATTGCAAAATTACACTCAATGCATTCTGTCATTTCCCTACAGTATGCCATCTTTCCTCACATCTGCATTGTCTATTGGATGAATTGATTTTCTATAGCATCTAGCTTATTTCATGGTGGAAGATGAAAAATATTTTTAATGATTTAGCAGTCTACATTGATTTTCATAATAAGTTTATTGCACTTTCTTGTAAAAAAATTGAATATTACAGTATCTCATGTTTTTTTGTCCGCCGAAAATAAATAAAATAAAAAACACCTTAAATCTGGTTAAAGTAAAATAACAGATTTCCTATTTATCGGTTCAATGTGAAAGAGAATTTGGGAATTTGGTTTTCGAAACAGAATGCTCAATGTAAGTCAGCTTGGTTTATAGTTTTAGGCTTTTGGTTAATGTTTTTGTGATAAGTATTGTGCCTTAAAGAATTCGCGTCTTTTGAAGGTTAATGTTTGATCTATTTTTTTTTTCTATCTCCTTTAATTGCACAGGGGCGAGATTGCTTTATCTGCAAACAACTGGGTCATCGTGCTAAAGATTGCCCTCAGAGGTACAAGAGTTCAAAGATATGTCTAAAATGTGGAGATTTAGGGCATGAAATGTTCTCGTGCAGGAATGACTATTGCCCAGATGATTTGAAGGTTTTTTTAAAAATAAATTTATATGATTATTATTATTATTATTATTATTATTTATTATTTTATATATCCCCCCCCCCCCCCCCACCGGGAGATGCATTGCTGCATTATTATTATTGTTTTATTATCACAGATTTTATGACACCTGAGTGGTCTGCAGGAAATACAATGTTATATTTGTGGAATATATGGGCATCTTTGCTGTAAAGATTATGGTGATCCTGGGCCCAAAGAATTTTCTTGTTATAGATGTGGTCTCTCCGGCCATACGGGTTTGGTAAGTTTGATATACATTCAATGTATTCTTGATCAGATCACAAGCATCATTGGTTAAATAAGAAGGCATACCATTACAGGCTTGAATCTTCTTTTGCAGTAGAAGCTTTTACAGTCTGACCTATGAACAATAGTTGGCTTTTACTTATGGAGCCAATTATGGAACATTCTAGGCTCCATTCACTATGGCTTTTTATTTGTTGCCCTTTATGATGGGACCTAGAGAATTTGGATTTATTATTGCTACATCATGGAAGCGCACACCTATATGTGATTTTTTGTTTTTGCTTCAGCGAATTCCATTTCTGAAGTAGTTCCTGATTTCTTCAGGCTTGCTCTGGCTTCTGTGGCCATCGGGATACAAATGATAAAGCACCTGATAGTTCATGCTACAAGTGTGGCATGGTAGGACATTTTGCACGCGAATGCACCAGCTCAATGAAGGTGCGTCACTATGTTCCCTTTAGACTTTCTAATCTTTCAATAATTGGTTGAACTTGCTTCAGTGACACCGAGTTTCTGGGTATTTTCACCAGGCTAGTAAGAGAAACCATGAACCATCAACACCCAAGCACAAATCTCCAAAAAAGAAGAGGGATCATTTGGAGACCCGGTCTGTCCCGCGTGATATTGGAAAGGCATGGAAAGGGAAGAAATCCAAGGGCATTGAATATCATTCTGCTGCAAAACCAAAGCATAAAGGTGGTTGGATTACTGAACATCCTGGAGATTATCATAGCGGTAAAAGCCAAGATAATTACTGGAGATCCCCAGCAACCCCAGGAGAGAGAAAATCTCGGAATCCATATTCAAATGGTGATTATGCATCGAGTTCTCATTCTTCTAAGAGACCTAGGAAGATCAATTTTAATGATTCACCGTCAAACGGGTCAAATAGATTTCATCAGCGTAGATATACAGCATCAAGATTCGGCAATAATAGCAATGATTATGGTGGCACGGGAAGAAATGATGATTGGTGGTAGAAGTTTTATTTCGAGGAGAGGTGAATGTGGTATTCCGATGCCTTCCTAGGCAATACACGGGGCTGTTTAGGCTGTTGCGTGCATCTGATGTTGGAGGTTGTTTTAGCCCTCCTGCAAATACAAGGAGTGTGCTGAAAAGGGCCAGTAGGGATTGTGGAAATGGAATATTGCATACTAACTGTCTGCCGTAAAGCCGAAGCATGGCCCTCCTTGCATACAAGATAATGGTGCCCCGTGTTTTCAGTTAATTTTGTTCTTTTTTGGTAATTTGCATTTTAGATAATATTTTTCTTCACCCGACCCAACTGGGTCTGTAATCTGTTATCTTGAAACTGGTTAAATTTTTTTCCATGTGTCATAATTTGTATTTTGTGTTTCCGGATTTCCTTGTCTAGTTTCGTACCTTTGATAAATCTTGCAATCTGTGGTTTTTTCACTTAATAGTCCATGTCAAAAATTTCCGTCAACTTCAACATGTATTAGAATTTGTGATTGGCTTTTTGACTCGAATTTCAAATGTTAGTTTTAATTGGTCTGAAAATTTGTGTCTGTAGATTTTTTGAATTTGGGCTGGCAAGTCAGATGGGAATCATAATTCAGGATATAGTTTAATAATAAGTCTAAAATACATAAACTTAACTGTTGTAATTTTATTATAATTGAAATTCCTATGCCACCTCCAATTGAAATGGCGTTTCGATCATGAAAAGTAAAAAAAAGAAAAGAATCAATATGGAATTTTCAAACGATCAGTCTTTCTTTTCCGAATTCAGAGTGTGATTTCTTCTCCAAATCTCTGGCCTTGGGCTTTGGGATCTCTGTTTGTAGTAAGAAGTCTCTCTTCACTAGTAAACTACTCCTTGAATGAACATCCTTCAATCTGTATAATTACCAAATTTTGTAGGATGAATTGCACCATTGTTTGTCTTTGCATAGTTTTACGTCGAAAAGAGAGCTCCCATTGTATGGGATGAAGGGGCTTATGTCTACAAATAAAAATCTGCATTGATTAGTATGGATTTGAATCCAATGCGGCTACCTTAGAAGAAATACAGGATGAGAGAGAGAGAGAGAGAGAGAGAGGCAACACTGGTTCAACATTAGTATATTTAAATGTTATTTATTTCAAATTTAATTAAACAATTTATTAAACACGGAGTAATATTATTTTGTTGTGTTTTATTAGTGATTGATTTCGGCCTTTGGGCTTGTTAAATGTATATACTTAACTTAATTTACCCAATGTGGCTCCATCCTCATCCTCATCCTCTGTAAGTATTAAAATATCTTAAGGTGATTCGATTTATAGCTACCATTATATAGTCTTTATTTTAAAATTAATATAAAGTAATTATGAATTTATTAATTTATCCTATAGCCCATAATTCCCAAACTAAATTTAAAATTATAATTTCAGCAGCCGCAAATTTCAATCTCCGTCTCTTTTTTTCATTCATCTCTACTTTTTGCGACTGACCCAAATAAATATGAAGTTTCATCCCTTCTCGTTCATCTCTTCAAAAATTACCAAACATTGGCGTAATTGAAATACATTTCTGCGGGCATATCCAATACTATGTCATCGCCACCCAATTCAGACCAAACCTTTAACCATGAAACAGTCAAAATTAATGAATGTGAATCAATCAATATGGTATTTACTAAGAAATTCAAAGGGATAGCCAAAGAAGATGTACATAAAAAGAAAGAATAAGAAGCATGTGATAATTACTAATTAGTGGTATGGTACTTTTTCACAAATTCCATTATGGAATCAAGCACCAATAAAGAGATAATCTTGAAAGCATTACAGAGTTGATGATGTCTGCAGCAACAATTGTGGAAAAAATAATTCTACGCGAAGAGCACCGTCGGATCTTTAAAGTAAATAAATTAGGTGAAAGATGAAGTAGAGATGAATAAAATTGCAATTTGCGAAGATTAAAAATTAAAATTTGGAATCTAATTTGGGGGCTATAGGTTATTATACGCCAAGGATAAATTTAGGAAATTATAATTATTTTTTATTTATTTTTAGATAAGGAGTTATATTGTATTCTACGTTACAACTCATTTAATGGAACGTGTAACAATTCGAGATAAATAATTTATGATAAGTTTAATACACATTATACTTCACTAATTTAATAGTGATCATAAGTGTTTTTAATTTGATCTCTGATTCAATAGTTTGAAACTTTTCTAAGAATATTATGACCCAATTTATCCCTTCTCAGCATTAACTCTTTCGTGCCTTTATAGTTAGACTCGAGAAAGAGACAGAAAATTACTACGAGGAAAATTTGAGGTGGCTGAGGTCCATCCCTCCACCACTTTGCTCGACTTCTTGCGCTCCGCCGCTCCTTTTAACAGTGTCAGGGCATCATCCATAAGCTTTTATTTTCCCCTTTCTTAAATTATTCACAACTCTCGCATTTAGTTTTCCTTTAAAATTTTAACACCCATAACAACATACTCTTAATTTTCTTTCGCTTATCACTATTTATGGATCTCATATTTTATTTTCTTTATTATTTATTATTTCATTTTTTTTATTTTCTTATTTTATATTCTAATTAAATATTTTGCGAATAATTATAAATTTTGAAATTTTATTAAAATAAATCAAAATTACATAATTGAAAGAAAAAAATTACATACTTTAAGAATCTAAAATTACATTATTAAAACCCTAAAATTACATTATTAAAATAAAATATCCTCATCATTTATCGAGGGAACCGAAGCACGCCCCAAATGTATTCAATTAAATCTAGTTGGAGTTGGCCATGGGCTTAGCGATTGCGTGTGGACTCACGCTTTTTGTATTCTTGAAATGTCGGGTGCGCATCCGTTGTTGGGGCCTCGATAGCAATGGAGGTGCCTACCGTTTCTTCATCGTCCCAATTAAGGGCATTTCCGCCTTCTTCTTTGATGATCATGTTGTGCAGTATAATACACACGCACAAGATATTGGTGAGGACTTTCTTGTACCACATACGACCCAAACCTTTGATGATCGTGAACCGTGCTTGAAGTACGCTGAATGCTCGTTAGACGCCCTTACGCGCATACTCTTATTTTTGGGCAAAACGAGTCCTTTTTAGGCTCAGTTGGACACGAAATGCTCTTGACAAATGTCGGTCATCTCAGATAGATGCCGTCAGCGAGATAATAACCCACATCATAGCGACGACCATTGGCCCAAAATCATATTGCTAGCGCTTTACCACCCAACACGTCGTTGAAGACATCGAATTGATTGAGCACGTTAATGTCGTTGTTGGACCCGACGACACCAAATAACGCATGCCAAATCTATAGTCGGTGGTCGGCGAATGCTTCTACCACGATGGTTAGATGTGTCTTTGTAACCTCTGGTGTATGCGCCCCTCCCTGCCGTTGGACAATTTTTGCACTGCCATTGCGTACATTTGATGCTCCAAAGCATGTTGGTAAGTCATCTTGTGCTTCGTGCATGTGGAGCAGCTGTTGGCAATTTTGGATTATGGGAGACCTCAAGTATTCAGTGCTGATTTTGATGAAATTTATAGAGTGGGAGAATAAAGTGCCGTTACATGGAGCTAAAATTTTAAAAAACTCTGAAAAAGAGCCTTTACATAGCTGTTAATATGGCTGTTTTTTTTTTTTAAACACATTTTAAAAATCAAAATTCGAATTTAATTTAAAAAAGAACTGCAAAATTTTCGCCTAAGACGCGGACCCAGCATGTGCACGCTCATCATTGGCTGCGAGGGACGCATGCGTGTGGCGGCACTGGAGGGCGAAATGCCTGTGAAGGTGGCAAAATCAGGTAGCATCAGCGGCCACAACAGGGCAAATTTCTGGATCTGGTAGGATCCAGAAAAAAGGTTCCCAAAATGGGAACCTTTTTTTTAAATTTCCCAAAAGGGGTAAAACGCATCTAGTGAAGTCGCATCTCCGAAATGAGACTTTACTTAAGTGAAGTCTTATTTCGG
>JAYDZE010224305.1:0-20352 GCA_034509125.1 Monilaria moniliformis
TTGCTGGACTTGGGTGAACCATCTATTGCTAGCAGTGTACCATCAGTAGATCCTTTCAAGCAATTTGAAGGTCTTTTTGATTTAACAGAAGAAACAACCCCAGTAAGTACTGGTGGAGTTGATGGTGCTACTAAAGATTCCGATTTCACATCTCTTTTTGCGGACATGTCTCTATCTGCCCAGAGTCATATTGATCCGAACCCAGAATCGAATGGTCTCCGGGGAAGTAAAGTTGAACCTTCAGCACAGCAATTGAGCAAGGGGCCAAACTTGAAGGAAGCTTTGGAAAAGGATGCACTCGTAAGACAGGTGGGCGTGACGCCATCTGGTCAGAACCCCAACTTATTTAAAAATTTGCTTGGCTAGATTTTTGTGTGGAAACCTGGATACAAAGTCGATTTGGATTCGTTGAGGGTAGTTCTCCGCCTTGGTTTCTAAGCCATGACAAATGAGGATGCAATCTAACGGCAAGTCAGGAGCAGAAGCCCTCTGGTGTTGGTAGTAGTTTCAGCTCTACTCTGTATTGGCTGCTGGGAGCGTTCCGGTATGTGGAAAATTCAGTAAGAGGTAGAGAGTACAGGTTTTTCAACTGTCGATACGTCTTTATCGTCCATGTTTAAAAGGTCGGAACAAATTTTGAAACATTAAAGGGAGTGCTGGAGACGCATTGTTGTGTCTTTATTTTGACGCTGTAATAAGAGTATTGCTGTTATATCGTCTTCAACTGTTATTTATAAAACATAGCTTTATTTTACAAAAAGGCAGGTGCTTTATGCTGTATATTGGAGATCTATTCACATCTTATGTTCTTCACCACGTGCTTTCCTGTTGTAATATTACAGTCCATGAAGATTGTTGGACTGATTTCGTTAATTGCATTAAAACATTCTCTCTTTGTTTAGGTATTAAATTGTGATTATGGACTTATGTTCATGATAATGACTTACTAATTACTGTGTCGCACATTTTTAAATTGTACTTGATTAATTATTTCTCTTCCAAAAGAAAAGATGGCTGATATATAGAAGATTAGATAAAAATAGCACCTACTGCTTTGCAAGAAAAAAAACTATGCTAGAAAAGTAGCACCTTCTAACCAAATGAAGAAAGGCCCAATTTAAAAATTGGCATTTATTATCATCATATTACGTCTCCCGCCTCTTTTCTCTCTCTCTCTCTCGCTCTGAAATCAACACTACTGCCACCACCAGCTCAATTTCAATTCCTGGAAAGGTAAAGCAGATAAGGATAACAATGGAAAATAGCGCATCTGTTCCTGGATCTAGGCAATCGAATTTGAAGAAATCATTCAATCGCAGCTTGCGCTCCTTGTTAACTGCCTGCTCAGGAGAGGTGAGGGTTTTTGGTTCTCGTCGTAATTGATTTTAAATTTCGCAGCGTTGACGGTGTTTGTAGTTTATACTTGTCGCCGCATTCTCCAATTTCTTTTATTGTAGTTAATTTTTTATTTCACATCATTAAGGAATTCCGTAAAGCTTTTCCGAGTTTTACTGCATCCGAGCAGGACCGCCTCCATCAGCTCTTTGTTCAGGTTTCCACTCTCTCTTTTTACTGTTATTTTTAAAATTCACTGGTATTTGAGGTGTACTTTAGATAATTCATGCTGTCGCCTTAAAATCTTGATATATGGTCTAAAAAAAATAATTCTTGATATATAATTCTGCACTCTGTTGCAAACTTGTTAGTTATTCAGCGAATGATCTGTTGGTTAGGGTACTGCATCTACATTTTGTTGCAAGCTTATTAGTTATCAAACCCAAAAATGTGTATTTGGACATTGCCGCGAATCTCATGCACAATTAGTATTTATTTATTTATTTATTTATTTATTTTGCCATTCAAATCTTTACATTCTACTTCTGAAAGATTGATGTCAATCTCTTACTGCATGAATTTTAACTCTCTACTTTTTGCTTTAATATATTTCAGGTTGTCTCTTCTTTGCATCAAGATATTGAGGTATGAAATAGAAATATTTGTTTGTCTCCTCACTCGCTTAGTAACTGACATGGGGTCCAAAGCTTTGGCTTCTCATATACTAACTACAAAAATCTGACTTATTTTGATGACTAAAATAATTGAGAGGTGTATTCAGGGAATATCTTTTGTTGAGTATTGTTACTTTCATACAAGCATGCCGTCGATATATACAAATTGATGGAATTTTAATCTAACTATTTGAACTAATTCAGCAATGATGATATGTGTCTCTTTATTTGTAGTTTCTAATAGTTTCCAGCAGTTAAATTCTGTTATAGTTTGAGTTTTACCAGCCGCCCATGTTTCGATTTATGTTTGTATTTTCTTTTCTTGATTATTTTTCTCTGTCTCTCTCTTAGTTAATGAGTTCTGAAGAGTGCATATTAGTTTTTGTAATGCAGTTCTCTAATCTTAAATGTGATTCGTAATACTTCTTTGGTGAGTGCTGCATGATTGTCTTCTTTGCATTCTGTTATGGTGAAATTTATGGTATGGGACTCAAATCTTATAAAGATTATTTTCCCAATTTCCTTGTCCAGTGGATAAATTGCTGCTTGCATTCTTAGTTTTGTAATATTTAGTTGGCTTTATCAACATTTTTACATTTTCATAAGAGAGAAATGTATTCTGTCTTATTTGAAACAATCATCAATATTGAGATTAGCTTCTATATCACTTATCTTGCAGGAACAATTTGAGTCAATATTTCTTGGGACACAGGTATTGCCCAATGGTATTTTGTGTAGAGAGTTATATTTTTATGGTGCATCACAGTTCACAGAAGGAGATCCATGCCCCTTCAGTTTCCTACCTAATTTTCTCTGCCTGAGTGGATGCCTTATATTTTCTTCCTTGCAGCTGGTTAAAACTAACGAATTATTTTCAATGTTCTAGAAATAAGTCTATATTTAGTTATGCATAATAGGTTCTCCGAAACTTCTTATATTTCACTGTAGGCAGGAATAATTCTTGATACCGTAGAAGAGCTAGTGGAAGAACAAACTCTGGATCCTCTACATTCCAAGAAGTACGTTTCTATGTCAGTTAATTAACTTTGTAACTAACGACCTTCTCCTACAAAATTAGTTACTAATTTGAATGGCTACGTGTATATATGATCAAGTAATTCTTTACTGCAGTCATAATGCTCATAAATTTTGCAGTCTATACTTCTATCTGAGTTTTCTCTATGCAGACGTCGACGGTAGAAACTCATGTCTTGTTAGACGTTCTAATTTTTTTAAAAACATGTTTCTGAATAGACATTAATAACTGAATACTTGCAGAAGTAATGTAGGAGAAACGGCACAAAAACTTTTGGAAGCAAAGAAAAATGAGGTCAATCATTTAAAGGGGCTATTGGAAATGGTAAGCTCAGAGGACAAGATTTCAATACTTATATAAACTGAATAGACAAGTGTGATTAGAGTTGATAGTAACTTATCTTACAATTATCCAGAATGTATATCCCACAGATGCTAAAATATGTTAGTTTGGGATTTATTAAGTTGTAAATTACAATCAATGACAAGTGTGCTTAATGAATGTGGATTATGGAGCTAATGATTTATAACACAGAAGTATCAAACAGTTGATCCAAAGAGCATAGATTAACTTGAGTTTGTCTATAGTTGATCTATGCAATTAATTTGTTTTCATTTGGTAGTATACAGTGGTAATGCTGATGGTGTGAAGTATATAAAAGCTAATTGCTTTCACTAGAGACTAGTGTTATCAACTTTGTCTTCTTTGTTGTCAAGAATCAAGATTGGGGAAGATATGAAATAACTGTATCTTACATATTTTTCTTGATTACTGTCTCTTACAATGTCTTCCAAAAATTCATCTGTTGCACTTTTGTATATTGCCTTCCTATTATTCTGTTTGATTAGTTAGTTTATGAGCAATAGTGATAAAAAAATTTACTTTTTCCTGGCACCAGGAAAACTTTATTTTTTCCTTCCTAGAAACCCTCCTTTCGATAAGAGATGCATTCCTTTTCTATTTTTTCGATCAGTTTTATGGAGACTTTATTGCTAATTTTACCCTTCGTAATTATTTTAATTAGGCAGAAAAA
Source organism: Monilaria moniliformis (assembly GCA_034509125.1). Classification (NCBI taxonomy): domain Eukaryota; kingdom Viridiplantae; phylum Streptophyta; class Magnoliopsida; order Caryophyllales; family Aizoaceae; genus Monilaria; species Monilaria moniliformis. Next base: position 4,079 of record JAYDZE010224305.1, read on the forward strand.
CAGAAATGTAAAATGAAAGCACGTGTCGAACAACTCAAGAAAGAAAAGCAAGACTTCTCTGGAGCTGCAAATCTTGTAAATGAGGTTTGATTTCAGTTGATCTTTTCTTTTGCAATCCTACATGCATGATTTTCATGGCACCAACTAATGAGCTTTTTCAATTCCACAGTTAAGGAACAAAAACCTGAACTATGAGACTGGCTACCAGACTTAGCATATCAACCTGTGAATGCGATTAACATAGTTCTGAAGGTTTGTATTGTATTCTACTTAGACTTTTGCTTTAGGTCAACAATTAGATTACTAGATCTTTGTTTCAGGATTAAGCTCCACTATCCACAAATAATGGTGAGCAGTGAGAGGCTTATACCTGATTTGGTTTGGAAAATCTACGAGTATGTATAACTCTCACTAGTACCTTATATGATCAACTTCTTTATCTAGTCTGATCAGCTCAAAAGTTTCTCTAAAGCTTCTCGGATTCTGCTTTTAAATATTTGGCTGACTTTTTTCCTGAGAGCTGAACTCCACAATGAAATTATGCAATCTGTTATCAGTTGACCAAATAAAAAAGCACTAATGCACAATGTTAATCTTTCTTCTGTATCATCAGTGCATTACCATGCATGACATAGATAGCCTAAAAAATTATTTGACTTGAATCAGAGTACAATCAGCTTAAGAAAAAAAAAAAATTAATCTTGTTAGATGCAGGCACAATACCAAATACATACCTACCCCATGAAACATTTAGTTATTAGCTACTCATCCTCTTATGTCATGACTGGGAGTGGTCACCCTCTTAACTCAAAAACTAATACTGCATAATGAAGTCTTGAACATCTTAATCATATCATACAGTAACATGCACATTGCATGATTGAGAAATGATGGTCCAAACATACGACACGTGGAACATCTAAGGATCCCTTAGTTATTTTAGATTCCGTCATGCCATTGTAGTTCCCTTTATCTTCTTACCAAGTAGCTTATGAGTTGGTTAAATGTGTGCGTTTGATACACTAGTTAATCAAGAAAAGTAAGCTTATTGTCCATTCCTTGTCTGTATACCCATGAATCTAGCTGACTAGTACAAGGGAATATGAAAGCCTGGCAGTGCCTATGTTTATACAAATGTTTATCACATTAATATTCTACTCTTATACTTTTAGCAGTATTCATGGTGTTTGACTTTTCGAATAACTATTGTTTAGTCGCTTAAGTTCGTAGCCTTCTTTACAGCATCATTAAATGCCAGTATTTGACCTGTCCTTTTTGTCTGATCTCATCACTTGTTTAATATGAAGATAAAAACTTAGGATGATTGGATTTTTATTATTATTTTGGGTTTATTATACAAAGTCATTGAACCATCTTGATGCCAGCTTTTGTTTAGGTTGTTTTTTATTAGGGTCAGAATCAGGGCTCCATCTTTGGTGTATATAAGTTTCTGATGAGATAATAATAAAAAATAGTTGTGGTTTGGCAGGTGATGGTTTCTGAAACAAACTCTTGTTTTTTTATTAGATAGTGTAGTCAACTCTAAATTATTTGAATTAGTTAAGCTTGAGTACGAACAGAAAATCAAAATTGAATTCTTTCATAATCACAGTTTAAATGTTCTGACATAATAATCTTGATGACAGAAGTAGACACTTGGAAGAGCTTTTGTTGCTGTCTATATACGACTTCGTGGAGATTGTGACATAAGGCGTTCAATATATCTTTGATTGCGTTTACTTTTTCATTTTCTTTTTTCTTTAATCAGTGGAGATTTGGGAGTTTGACGTTCTTAAACTATGGTCATATCAAACAATCAATCAGATTGAGAGCATAGTAAAGATAATCTGATGATTAAATCAAAAAGCTGTGAGCATGTGAATATGATCATGGTGTATTTGTTCGGGCCGAACAAAAATATAACTCGGATCATTTTCAAACGGACTACAATCTTTTCCTATCTGTGAAGATTCTGCCGTGCTGACGGTCTCAATGGAGTTTTTGAGTATCTATGTGGAGGGTGTGTGATTGCTCATGGATGAAGGAGTCGACCATTGCAAATTTGAGAGCGTTAAACATACATATAATTTAGTTGGGACCACCAGACTCGAAATACGATTTATTTGTGCAGCCTATCTAATATCTACAGTTGTAGATCATATCATAGTAAATGCCTAGTTCCTAGGGCCAATGTGATCTCAATTCTCAAATATGTATAATGTATTCAACATTCAACCCTAAGAAAAGAGCAGCCAAAATAAATGATGAGAGAGAGAGAGAGAGAGAATGATGATGGTAGCATATAGGTAAAAATGAGGGACGGGTGTGCTGCTTATAAGTAGGGTAAGGGACATTGAATTCAAGAAGTCAAATGTGGATCTGGTCCATTGCTACACAAACACATGCACTTACGCAAAGCAAACATGATCAGATCAAACTTAAAAAAGAAAAATGGCAACAAAGTTTTGACCCAATCCTACTCATGCCTTACAAACTGTCTCCTGCCGTGCATTCAAAAAGGGAAAAAAGGAAAAAGAAAAAAGGTGGAAAACATGAAGCAGTCTTTTTTTTGAATTATTAATGCCATTTTATTCACATTATATGTTGTAATAATAAAGGAACACAGTTGAATCATAACAAAGCGGGCCGGATATGATATGACATTAGGTGGTATATTCAATTAGTGTTTAGTATTTGGTCATGTGTTGAATTTGAAGTGGCCCTAGTTGTGCTGTCAATTATGACTCAAGGAAAAAGTCTAGAAGATTTCAATCTTTCAACATCTAATCAAAAGATAACGCTGCACATTGTAGCATTTGTCCTAGATAGCAAAGTAAAACTTTCTTGTTAATATCATGGCTTTTTGTTGGAGTGAGAATGTGTTTTAAGTGTTTGACAACGGTTTGGTTTGATTTTCAACTTAGTAATGCAAACATTTCTAATATAAAGACTTTAATTAGAGATAGAGGTTATCCTCGGGCATTTCTACAGTCAGTTTTTAAGCTTCGATTCATGCCCTACAAAATCTGAATTTGATCTAAGCGATTGTCCGATTCCTTTTGGAATTTGTACTATGCTTCTTGCCATGTTGAAGTATATAAATCCCAATAAATAATATGAACACATGAAATCGAGAATTTGAAGGTGCCAAACTGAGACTAGAGATTTTCATTGATTGCCTTGCGGACTTTTTACATAGGAAAGAAAGCAAAAGAAATAAAAAAAAAAAATGAAAAAGTGAAGGGCTAAAATACAAAGAATTTGTCTAGCTAAATAGTTACTTATGACATGTAATGAGACTATCCTTGTAGAAGAAAAATGAATATGGCTAAATCCTTTCTCAGTTTCTTGAAACTCTATATGTACAATTGGCTTTCTCTTTGGTGTCACCACGCACCAGAAATCTTCTTCTGATTCGTGGGCTGCCTCCATTTCTTCACAATTCTTGATCAAAGGCAATGGAAAAGGCTGGTGTTTCTGTATATATCTTGCTTTCCCACTTGGCAGGGAACATGCTTTGCATTTGGACACAACACACAACACACAACACACAGCACATAGTAGTAGTTGGGCTCTTGTTTTAATTTGAGGTTGTCTAAATTCATCATCTCTTGAGAGAGATTTTGATGGGTAGACCATTCTGGGGAAGAGGGAAGGGTCCATACTGGATTCCATTCTGTGGGGCCATCATAGAATACCTGCAAAAATTCAACAATCTTATCAGCTCACTGCCATACTACTATTTTAGGATTTTTTTCCCACCACAGATTAATTGTAAGAATTGATGTTATTTTAAGTTCCACCTACCTGTACTTTGTGGTGAGATGGTGTAATAAAACCAAGATCTCCAGCTTGGCTAGCTCATTCCCTGGGCATGAGTGGACCCCATTGCCAAATGGCATGAATGTATTGGGCTTCAGAGGAACCTGCACATCAAGATAAAATTCTCGTTTAGTGAAATATTAAAATCATGCATTCTTTCTATGATTGAAACAAATATCTTTTTTACATGAATGAAAAACTTGTGGGGCCTAAATGTTTACCTCAAATCTTGAAGGATCAAACTTCTCTGGCTCTGGGAAATTGTCTGGATTATGGTGAATGTTTCTGAAAAGTGGCAGCACCTTCCACCCTTTTGGAATCAGATATCCTGTTAAAATAAAATTTAACTGTCAGTAAAATAATTTCTACTAAAAAATTTAATAGTTGGGTATCATTCTAACATGTAACTAACTAACTCACCATTAAATTCAACATCTTCCACAGCTTCTCTAAAAGTGAAGGATAAAATAGAGGCAACTCTGAGTGTTTCTTGAATGACCCTTGTAGTCATTGGCATCTTCTTCGTGTCGGCCCAATTCAGAAGCTTCTCCTCACCACCTTCCTCTTTAGCCTTAACTATGGCCTCTTGTTCTTCCTGTAATAAATAAAATATCACTTTCAGTTTTCAGGCAAGTTGCAATAAAAAAAAGTTTGGACCATTTTTTGAAGGATATTGCAAATTCTTACAGTGACTGCTTGAAGTACACTTGGATTTTCTGCAAGGTACTTGAGAATCCATGTCATGATGCTAGCTGTGGTGTCACGAGCGGCGAAGACGACCCCGATTATGTTGTCGGCGATCTGCTCGTCAGTGAGGCCCTCGGATTCCTCCATGAATGATCCCAAGAGATCATTATGGTGCTGCTTTGTCTCCCTCCTAACTGACAGAATCTTGGCCAAGATTCTTGATAGCTCCTTCCTGGCTTTCATGGCCTTGTGGAAGAGCGTCCCGGGAAGGTTGACCGGCATCGAATTGTACCCCTTCTCGAGTATGTAATAACACCTCTTGAGATCCTCTCTGTACTGGGCTTCATCCTTTCCAAGAATCGAGAGCAATGCCACATTGAATGCATACTGCAAAACATCCCAAAAGTTGTGAGAAATATGTTTCAAGAAACAGGGGAATCTGTTTTAGGAACAGAGCGACTCTGTTTTACTACTACTCACGGTTTTCATTTCTTGGAAAGTGGTGATGAGCTTCCCATCCCATGAGTGGAGGGAGTCGACAGCGATGGACTCGACTTCAGAGACGATGCTCTTGATCGCCTCGGGCATGAAAGCTCTGAGCACGAGCTTCCTGAGCTTGGCGTGGTAGTCGCCTTGGTGGAAGAAGATGGCTTGCTTTCCCAACATCCTCTCTTTGCTTGCAGGGAATGTAGGCTTGAAGAGATGAGCATTCGTCACCAGCACCTGCTTCGCCGCCTCAGGGCTGGCGATCATCACGCAGGGGCACCCCAATATGTGGCTCTTGAATATGGAGCCATACCTGTTCAAGAGAGAGAAAAAATCTTCTTTTTTAGTAAGTTATGTTTTTAGCATAGTAGAAAATTGTTGACGAAGAAAGTTGATTGGATTGAGAGCTCACTTCTTGAGTTTGGAGGCGAAGAAGGTGTTGGGATTTTGGGAGTAGAGTTGAAAGGTTTCTCCGATGTAGGGCCAGCCGAGGGTGCCTGGAGGGAGGGGGAGCTTGACGTGGCCGGAGGTGAAGAAGGTGAGGATGTAGTTGAAGAGGAAGAGAGAGAAAGCTGCGGTGGCGAGGAGAGAGAAGCATAGGGAGATGGAATCCATGTTTGGTGTGTTGTTGAGCGTTGGAGATGTTTGTTGCGTTTGATGAGAAGACGTTGGGGAGGAGAGTGGATATATATAAGGTGGGGGAGGGGATGGGGAGGGCCCTTTCAATTACAGCTCGAATCCCACACACGAATCTCCCTCCAGCTCATTCAGTTGGAAGCTAGAGAGAGAAAGGGGAGAGAGAGGCGGGGTTTCTGTTTATGTGTATGATGAGAGAGAGAGAGAGTGAGAGGGAGGGCGGGGGTCATGTGAGAGGGACACGCAGAAAGGACTAGGAGGGACAAGGAAAAAAAAAGAAAGAAAAAAAAAAAGAAATAGAGGAAAAGGCGGCCATAAGCGGCGTAGTTGAGGTATCATTGCGAGGAAACAACCCTTTTTGGCTTCAATACCATAACATTTTCAGTTTGAGGGGCTGCATAATGCATTTCCCCCCATCCGTACCATCGCTTCCACTTTTATTTTATTATTATTCCTCTTTTTTATATTTATTATTATTTCCTATTTTTAATGTATTACTCGTATATTTATTTTATTGCGTTGGCATTTTGGATTTTGATATACTTTTTTTTTCCCATTTTAGAATTACTTCATTGTCCATTTTTTTATGTCCAAAATTATAGTCAACTTTCTTTGTTAGACGTGCATTCAATCTCATTTTCCTTATTACACCCCCTATTTAATGCTGCTTTTTATTATCAGTATTTTATTTTTGATGGACAAATAAGATTTTGGGTAATTTTACCTTTTTAATACATCAATGACATTTTATTAATGTGTGAAAAATGAAGAGTAAAGTAATATTATTGATGATTTTTTTGAACACCTTTTCTGGTGAGCATAGTGTTGTAACATGTGAATAAAAATATAATACTTCTTCCGTTCCAAAAAAAATAAAAAAGAATAATTTTTTTACTCTTTTAATTTCCGTTCACAAATTATGGTCTACTTTCTTTGTAAAAGATGCATTGAATTTCGTTTTGGTTTGATATTCCTAATTAAGGGTACATTACGGTCATTATTTTATCAATTTTAGTTTTGCGAGTACATTAAATACATGTTCCTATTATGTATGAAAATGGAAATGCATGGATTATATTTGATAAGAGTAGTAAATGCATTTTGCCCAAAATATATGCTTGCAAAGAGGAAAGGACTGATTTTTCAGGTGTGGAAATAACGAGAGCAGTAAATGCATTTTGCCTATAACATATGCTAGCGAAAAATGAAACAAGTGGTTTTCCAAGTGGGTTTATATCTTTTGTATGATCTGTAGGCTATACGTACAATAACGTAAATTTATTCAGTATGCATTATAAAAAAGGAGTGATAATTTTATCTAAAAATTATGCATGCAGAAAAAAGGAGTGATTTTCTAGTAAAATTTATATATCTTGTGTGATTCGTAGATTATTGCAAAAGACATGATTTTATATAGAGTGGTAAATGGTTTTTTCCCAAAAAATATGCTGGCAAACACATAAGGCAATTAATTATAATGCTTTTATTCATTTTTTGTATAAGGTGCCTAATAAACAAAAGTTATAACATCTAGACGGTGCAAACTTCAATCTGTAACCAATGCAGTGTAAGATTCAAATACCTGTCACTTCTCTTTTCCATAAAAAGAAATTAATTGATAAAAAAGTAATTGTAGATAAATTTTGACCAGAAAATTATGTTGGTTAATAGCAAGTTAATGAAGCTACCTAGTAGCTACCTAGTAAAATTGCGAAATAAATAATTGAGGAGACATGTAATTTTCATGATTGATAATATAAATGATTAATTATTTTTAATTTTATAAATATGATTTCTTCAATCTCATTTTTTTGAGTGGGATATGAATAACGTGAAATTAGCTCGATTGATAGGAGTTATGAAGGGCTTTGAGATAGCCCAAAGTTCCAATCTATCAAAGTAAACAAGAGATTAACTTATACTATTTTTATCTATTTAGGTTATTTATAAAAAAAATAAACGTCTCCTACGAATTAAAAGCAAAAGCAAATAATTTAGAGTATAAAATGGAAATTGTGCCTTAAAATATGATAACACACGTTAAATATGAGGTAACAACTTCAAAGGCGTCAGAAATGAGTTGGTTGGAGTGACGAAGAAGAAGAAGAAAAAGAATGTGAAACATGAAACACTTTGAATCATGCATGACTGTATTTTAATTTATTTTTAATAATGATTATATTGTTGTAAAGAAAATAGAGAAAGCTTTGAAATTTGAGTGGAAATCAATGTCAACAATTAAATATTTTGTTATGAAAATATATTTTCAAAGTCAGGAAAATCAGCTAAAACAAGAAGGTCAAGGGGGCTAAATAATTGAGATTAACTGGAAATCTTGCTTTTTCAAAGGTCAAATGATTCTGCCTTAGCTTTTCGTTTATTCTTCAGTCACTCTATCTTTGACCTTTCTAAATACTAAATTCAACATTTGAATCCAACTAAGAAAAAATATTTATTTAAGAAATTGAAGATATTGAAATTAAGCGTAATCACTGTAACCCTTATTTACAGAACTAGTCCATAACTTTATTTTAACTTTAATTTTCTCCATAATAAAATAAAATTTATCCAAAATGATATTTGCACAATAGCCTCACACTTGTATAGATGATTGTCGATCCCGTATTTATATTAACTTAGTAAATCACTTAATTGGATCGATGGGTAGATAATCATTAATATTTATAACCTTTAGACGATTATGTTGAACTATATTATAATGTTAGGAAACAAATAACCATTACTTAATAACATATTCGCAGTAAAACAGAGAAGATATATTTATTAATGGTGCAGTAAAGTTGAGATGCGGATTAAACGCATAAATTCACCCATCAACTGCAATTTAAATTGTTTAGGAATGTGGAATTTATGCAGTTATATCCGAAGTGTAGAATCTAGACTATACAAATATTCATAAAATCCCATTATGCAGTTATAGACTCTACAAACAAATATAAAAAACTAATAATATTTTTACTCGATACTTTATTGAAACTATTTACTCCTACTAACCGAAATATTTAACAACACATCTAATAAATTCAAATTTACATTAAACTTCACTAGACACTTCTAGATTGTTTGAAAAAAAATTATCATTTCGACAATACATCTCTATTCACTTCTCAACAAAAAAAAAGTTCCATATTGTTCTCTAAAAAAATAAAAAATCTCAATTGATATACTAGTGTTCCACTCTTGTGATGCACGGACTTTTAATTTCCTTTATTTTTTTAATTGTGAATTAGTTAACGTTTACGTGCTTGAGTGAGTGAATCTTAAGAAATACATATGTATAAAGGTGATTGGTGTGGTAAAATGAGTAAGGAGCAAAATTATAGAGAATATCTATTTCAGTTTCTATAATAATTAACATATCTCTTCATCTCTCACGCACTATAACTCTGTAAGTTATGGGGCTTTTGACTATCTCCGACATGAGTTCATTTATTTTTTATTTATTTATGAAATTTTAAATAATCAAACATGCCATATAATATGATTCAGAAATATCTTTTTCGTCAATTATTCATCGAATAAATTCAAATACAAAATATAAATTAAACCCTCTCTATTGCAACTTTAGACATCTTATATGAAAAAATGATTTCATTTCTCCAAAAAATATGGTTTCAGTTAGAATTTAATGTGCACGAGAATTGGAACCAAACAAACATTTCTGTTTTCTCCATATGTACCTTACTTTTTGCTGTACCAAAGTTTGATGTCCACGTACTCGTACCAAAACGACTGGCATTTCATCAATTTATCATTGCGTTGAAAACCAAAACTTTTCGACCAATTAAGTTTTTCTATATAAGCTCGCTGCAATTTCAATTTGAATCGCATCACCTAACTGCTTTTGAATTTCGATTATACTCAATTTCTTCACTATTCATTCATTGTTTATGGATGGGGTTTGACGAAGATCGCTTGAGATTTTTCAAGCATACTGTTTCGTTATGGTGAAATTCAAATTCACGCGTTCTCTCGTTTACAAAAAAAGCTTCTTATAATTCTTTTTTGAATTAACTCTTCTCATTTATGGACCACGTATATTTTTTAGTCATGAAATTTTATCTTTTATCAAATATACATTGATTTTATATTATTAGAAGTCTCAAAAAATATTTAACACAATTTACAGTAATAAATAGCATCACTTGATACTAGACAGTAGATCATTTATAGTTCGATTGAATTAGATACTATTATGGCTGTGACGTGTTGATAAACTAAAATGCTAAGTCGCAAAGGAAAAATCAAATCTCAATAGCATAATAGTGTACATGGCACCATCATTATCGAACTTGGATTATCATATGCGAGCATTGCTTGGATATGGTGTGTGTTGCAAGTTCGATACCTTTATTAAAGCAGATAAGCGAGATTGGCATTGTTGTGTGTTATTGCTGTTTGTTAGTTGGTTTTTGTCTTTTGTTAGTCTTCATTTTGTTCTTTTAGTGTTGTGTTGGTTTTGTTATTATTGTGATTGTCACCATTTTTGATAGACTCTGCTCGCCGGTTCCTAGCTTTGAACATTTTACACTCATAAAAAAACATGGATTATCATATAATAACATCATTATTATAATTCATTCAGACTTGGGATATAGATATCTAGGAAACGAAGGGTGTTGGCTTTCTTGTTTCTTGTTTCTTGGTCACATGCATACAAAATTCATATACACTTATGAATAATTGAAAAGGCAACTATTAAACAAAAAATTATTTTTCTATTTTTTTTTTTTTTTGGTCCACTAAGGAAGATATAATGCTGCAAAATAATGTGATGCTGCTAACAAAAACAGAGGTATTCAGAGCAGCAACGTATTTAATACCTACCGGCTTTCATTACAGAAAGTCGGTAGCATCTTTCCTTCCTTCAAGTATATCTATTTGGAATTTTAAGCGAAATTCATAAATTTCATTTGTTTTCTATACTAAAATTTATTATAATATTTACAAGTTTATGAACTATCGTAATCTATCACGTTGCAACTTGTAAGAACTGATTTTATCAAACAAATATTTAAGTAATAAGACTCGAATTGCCCGATTTATGGCATAACATATTGAAAGTAATATTCGATAAAAATGGTCGAAATAGACAAAATAAACCACACATATACATATATATAGAGAGAAGGCGAGGGAGAAGTGATATGTTGCTCATCTTTCTATGAACATCGTTTACATTTAATTTATGTTACTATTTTTTTCATACATTTATTTGAACTCTCAGGCTTCAGAAATTGTTATTGACATCAATAATTTTATAAATTACATAGTAATCGAAGTTTGATTTATTCATTTTTCTTTAATTTCAAATAAATTAATAAAAAGAACAAACCAACCATTGATTTTTATGATGAAAATATGTAATTAATGTGATGTAATTATTTTTATCAATTATGTATCACTTTTATTTTTTTAGTTTAAGAATAATTCCGTGATATTGTATAATATATTCAATTATAAATTTTCACGATACAATAGATTACACGTACTGATCCATGCTAGTCAGAAAATGGTCGAATAGTTACCGAAGAACCACTTGCTGGTATTGGTTAAGGTGACCTCTCTTGGAGCTTGCTATTTTCTACTGGCATATTTTGTCTTGGTTTTGGTGTTATTTTGGTCCTGCCTTGTCTTTTGTGTCTTCCATGTTCGTTGGGGATGTGCCCTTCTTAGTCGCGTCTGCTGGTTTTTTGTTTGTTTCGTTTAGCGATCGTGTCCTTGGTCGGTGGTCTTTTACTTATGCTTCACTGGTTTTTGTTATGCTTGCTCACCGTCTTGACTCCTGAGCGGTTTGAGCCTTTTGCTTTGATAAAAAAAAAAAAAAAAAACATGTCAAGGCTGATCCAACTGCAAACATTAATATTCATTTTACATTTTGGTTCTTGCGAAGCCCCTGTGATTCTGGCCTTGATTCTCTAAATATATTAAGCAGGAGTCGTTAGGCTTTGAAATGAAAACAAATAAATAACTTATCGACACAATAAAATAAAGAGATATTTTACTCAAATACACCAACTTTTAGTCAACAAATGAAATGCATATCACAATAAATCTGGTATTACGTTACATTGATTTTAGTTTATTATGATTTTATTATGAAATTAATATTTTCAAATTTGAAGTTGGCACATTATAGCAGTGATTAAATCCAAAACTACATCATTTTACTTAATTTGGAATAAATGTAGTGTTGTTTGACGGACAATAGTCTATATTGGCAAATTCTAGCTTCCATGTCAGCTTTGAATTTGAAAAGTTTAGTTTCGTAATAAAATCATAACAAACAAAAATTTATATATTATCGTACCAAAATTTATTTTTGTATGTAATTCGTGAATTGGCTGAAAACTAATCTATTTATATTCCAATATCCCAAAAATAAAAGGAGGGGGACATCCATTGCTAACAATATTCGTTATAATTTTTTTGAATTAATATTAGTTATGGATCAGACAAATAAACACTATACACGGTTAATCAATTTTTATTGTCGTCATCAATCTCGAAGTCCTATAATTAAATTGTTTGCAGCATCAAGTCGAAGAGACCATCACATAAATCTCAAGAGAGGAAAAAACAATTAAAGGTGAAATCATGGCGAAGAGGTCGGTTCCAGTTATCGACATGGAAGATGCAAATGTAGCTGCAAAAATAGTGAAAGCCTTCGAAGAATGGGGTTGCTTTAGGTTGGTCAACCACGGCGTTGCGGCGGAGATCATGGCGGAGATGACGGCGGTGGCACGTGATCTCACGGATCTCCCTATGGAGATGAAGATGAGGACTGCCGACCCTCGTTACCCGCCCAGAGGTTACACCAAGCCGGCAATGTCCGTTTACGAGGGCCTCAATCTACACGACGTTGCTTTGCTTGGAACAGTAGATCGTTTCTGCTCTCAAATTGGTGCCTCTCCCCATCACAAGTTAGATAAGCTTCCTCTTTATACCATACTGTATTCAAATTCAGTGGATTATTTATAATTTAGCGAGTCTTTCATGAGTCGTACGAGTGCACATCCGAACTCAATCACTAGTAAAAGTATAAATATATCTGTAGTTTGACTTTTAGTATTTTAGTAAATTTGTGAGATGGTCTATCTTCGGAGAAATCCTAATGATGAGATCTTTTCTGTGTAAAGAGAATTGCTAGGTTGCAATCCCCATCGTTCTCATTAACCTAACTAAAACATTAGAAAAATTCTCAGATATTGTTAATAACAAAAGATTCTCAATTTTTTTTGTATATTCCAGAGAGGTGTTGGAAAAGTACACGTCGAGCCTTCATTACCTTGCACAATTTATCGGGAGAAAGTTGATGGAAGGACTGGGGATGGAAGAGGATATATTCAAGAACTATGCATGCCAGTTGAAGATTAACAAATACAACCACGGACCTGAAACCGTGGGATTGACAACCGGGCTTACTCATACAGACGCTGGATTTATTACCTTATTAAAGGATGATGAGATCGTCAATGGTCTTGAGGCCATGGACAAGACTACTGGAGAATTTGTTCCGCTTAATCATATCCTAGGATCTCTTGTTATTAATCTCGGAGATATTGCTGAGGTAATTCACTTTTTTTGTTAAATTGTGCAAGATCGTTTGGCAGGTTAAAATACCACTTAATACTTATATTCGAATCTAAATTCGTATCTTATTGAAACTGTCTATTGCACATCAGTTTGGTATATATTTCGTTCGCACAGGAAATTATTCTGCTATTTCTTTTTTGGTATGCCCAAAATATTATCCTAAATTTTCTTTTATTAAAAATAACCTTATTTTAATGTTGGTAAAACCAATATGTGAAGTAATAAATAAGGACAAAATAGAACAATTGAAAATTATCTTTTCCAAATAACACTAAATGTATTTTTTTAACATGTTGTTAAAAATAAAAGTGGATTATCTTGATTGAGCATAAGAATATCATATGTAGTTTCCGTATATAAGTTTGAACAACCCTTTGAATTCGAAAGTGATGATGAATATAGTATCAAGGTAGACCTTGTGGATTTGTTTAATCTATAATTTAGTATATTGAACCATTTAAGAAAATGAGGAACTCAATTCTAATATATCCTTTGCCGAGTGTTTGGTAATGAATCTTCAACATTTTTTATTTGAGATAGACATGATGATTGATCTGACATATGTTTTCTCTTTATTTTTCTGTGCCTTGTTCTTTACTACTTCAATTTTGAACATATATTTAGGGATATTTACTTTTCATAATTGATATTTCATTGATTGAGTATTTTTTTTTTATCTTTATCATTAGAAATTTTCAAATTCTACTCTTTTAATGAGACATGTGTTAAATAAAATTAGCTTAAATTGTAGAAATTGAAAAGGACCATGAGATATCTTTATGTTCTAATCCATCTTAATAACAATGGACTAGTTTATATTATTTTATATCAAAGTGTAGGTGAATCGCAAATACCCCTTATGTTAGTATTTGATATGTCTAAGGTTTGGAGCAACGGAAGATTTTACATACCGAAACATCGAGTGCAATGTCATGAGCCGACAGTTCGTAGATCCATAGGTTATTTCATATTGGCTCCAAGAGATGGAAAAGTGGAAACACCACTAGAGATGGTGGATTCTGACCACCCTCGCCGTTACACCTCATTCCAATTCGAAGAGTATAGATTGGTTCGACATTCAACTACTTCAGCTTTTGAACAAGGCCTTCAACATTTTCTCGCCTAGAGTTTTGGCACCATAATATTTCCAATGACATCATGTGTTTCAATTCCCTTGTTAGTTTTAAATCAAGTTATCGCATAATATGGATTTGTATGCAATCATTTTTGGTATTTCTTATTTGGCAAAAATTTTGTATACATCCGAATGTATGTGTATCCATCTTAATCCTATAATACCTATTCCATCATTTGACCATCCCTAGAGAGACTTCATCTCATATTTCTATTATATCGACATATCATATAATAGTACTTCTTTTTATAACAATTATTGACCATACAAAAATAGATTAATTGTATATTTTAAATTTTACGTAATAAAATTGAAAACGTTTCTGTTTAAACTGCATGATTATGTTTGATACTGCTGTGCCAGTGAAGTGAAATTGTTTTGATAAGTGATCGTTTCCTTTTAGGTTGGGCCATTACAATCAAAGAGCTCTTCAAATTTCTAAAAATTATACTCCTGTATTTACTTAGTAGACTAAAGTTAAAGTAATTACAAACAGTTCCATAAATAAATATGTTTCATTCTTCTATATATTACTGTTTTATATTTATCTGTACTCATCTTTAATATTATTTAGGTCGACGAATTCAATGTGTCACACGACACCAGTTGTAATTGCATAATTGAAATGGCCCATTAAAGTGAATGGCTTATCTTATATCGTGCTATTTTCCAATGTGTGTCACTAATGTAGGCCTGTTTGTTTGGTAAGAAAGTAAAATTCTTGAAAAAATGATTTATTAGATTATGATTTTTGAAATTTATTATTTTATGAATATGATTCTCGAGAAAACGATTCTCAGTGTTTAGAAATATGTCAAGATTCTGAAACTATAATTTTCATTTACTTCAAATAATCTAATACATTGGAAAAATATACATGACACAAAATAAAAGATTATTAAATAAACTATTGTTCGCATTAAATTAGAAATATACAAATATAAAAAGAGTAAGCTAATAAATCACCATAAATCCGAAACTCAGCCAATATATTAAATTAAAAAAGAAAACGCACATAGACAAGCATAAAATACAGAACTTGCAACCATATCCACCTAAATTGAAAGTTCAAAAAAGCTCGACACAGATAAACAATATGCATAAACAAACAATTATACGGCACTGTATATACAATCCAGTCAAGAAAATAAACTAGTAACATCTTAGTTACAGCGACGACAACAAATATTGGGCGCCTTAAATTCCAAGGTTGAGGCAATGAATGTGAAAAGGATTGAAACAATAAAATTCTTCAAAATGTAAAGATTTAATCATTAATTAATTTCAAGGTTAATGCCACTAATAATTGCATATGCATACTTGACAGGATTTTTAATTAATTAATAAATAAAACAACATTTGATATCGACATATTTGCTGCAATTGTTTGCTCCAATTTTTGCCGCAACTCTTTCTTCACACATTTCCCTCCCAATTTTCACGCAATTTCCACCGAAAAAAAAGCCATCAGCTCTAGACAATCAAAAGCCATGCATTTTCTTAACCTTGGGATGGGGTTTGAGTTTTGATTTTTGCGTTTGTGAAGATGAATTAAATGATGTAGAAAGCAATACAGAGAAGGATTGCTGAGGAAAAAAAAAGAGAAAGAATCGATGTGATATCTTTTAAAATCATGTTTAAATAAAAAAGAATATCTATGTCGAGATGAGAAAAAAGAATCCTGAAATCTTATGTAACTTTTCCTGTTTTTAGGGAAGTTAACGCTGCCGCTTTTTCGCCAAAAATCGGAGCGGCCGCATGGGGGCTGGGTTGGAGGCGTGTTCGCCGCGTCACAGCCGGGCGATCAGCCGCTTCAGCGGCTGAAAGCCAGGCTGCGGCGGCCGCACGCGGGCTGGGTTAATGGTGGTCCGCCGCAATGAGGCGGCCACCT
>JAYDZE010224416.1:0-20350 GCA_034509125.1 Monilaria moniliformis
TAAATTAATTAAGTTTGAAAACTAAATAACGAGAACTCGCTAATTTTCGGGTTGACCCTATGGGTTCGGGTTATCTTTGGGCCAACCCTATAGGGTTGCGGGCTATTCGGTTTAGGGTCATTCGGTTTGAGATTTTTTTCGGGTTGTAATTTTTCAACCCTAACCATGTCGGGTTGTCAGGTTAATCGGACCAATCCACGGGTTTCGGGCTAAATTGACATCACTAACTGTAATTCTTTTTTGAGAAGGGATCTCTACTGTATATTAAGCATAACTAAAAAAAATATAAAAGATTGTAGAGATACGGTTAACTTTTCCATTTAAAGAAAGCTAGAATATTAATACTATGATTTTCAGAGCTGGGGAACATATATCACAAAAGATCCTCATCAAGCATGTAATATTTTTATTCGATGAATAAAATGTTATTCAATGATGCACGAGGAATGCAATTGATACACGAGATACAAAGTTGATCAAACACAGCCAACAACTCCTCAAGGTAGCTGGAGACAAAAGGATGGATTACACAATCTAGGATGTGAATTTGAAATCCTCGTAGCAATTCGACATATTCTTGAACATCACCCCATTGTGATGAATTTATAAGTTCCAGACAACACAAATCTAAATGGCCTTCCACCATTCTAATAATGTTGCTTCAAATGACAAATAGGTTTATATTAAGTCCAGACCAACTATAGCAATTGCTCCAAACTTTGTATGCAAAATGGCAAGAGAAAAAAAAGGTGCTCAGTGCCGAAAATATGTAAGATAACGTTATTCTTGTCAAAGATGTAAATTATGTAAGATAACATTATTCTTGTCAAAGATGTTGGGAGCTCCACACTGTTTTTGAACAACTTGAAATGACAATCTTATTTCTGCAAGGGACCTTAATTATTTAATTTTAAGGACCACACATTATTTTTGACTTGTTAATTAAAGGGAGTTTCAGAGGTGTAATTACTCACAATTCCTCCTAATGGTTAGAGAATATAACGAATCAAAAGATACGATTATGGTATTTTTTTTATAATAAAAAAAAAGCTTACAAAAACTTTCTTCTGTTACTACGATATTATGAAGTGTCATCTATGAGACTAGGCGAAGACAGCAGCATCTGAAATATCAAAGACTGAAATAGCACCAGTTATATGGACCTTCGTTCTTCAGCTAAGAGTGGAATAACACTAGTCATCATTCATCAATGGAACCGAGCAAACTATATATACATATAAGAGTCAAATTTCGGGCTAAAATTTAAAAATAACCCTACAAATAAAGTTTCTTTGCAATCTATAAATCGAGAAAACAAATTCAGAGATGCCTAGAAAGCATATTAGTTAATCTGCAGAATATGAAATATCTCCCTAGTGCAATGTTTCTTCAAGTGCAAATGACAGCAATAAAGATGCAAATTCAAAGACCATTACCCTTTCTTTCTAGCCCTATACATGAAAGGGGAACACAAAGCCATTCAGCAATGCATCACTCATAGAAGGGAGTTCCTTAACCTTATCTACCAGTAGGGAGTTTCCTGTTTGAGTTTCACCATCTCAACAAAGATGCCTGCTAACATGTAGGTTTCCAGAAAGTAGTCCCTAATGAATAGAACTGTGGAGAAAGCAAATCATGTGAAGGCCATTATGAAGAACAAAGCAACAAAAGCATAGAACGAAAATGGATAATGACCTAGAACATGAATATTTTTTAGGAACTACGATGTTTCAACAAGTCCAACCGATGGCTAAATCACGAGGCCTGCTCTCGTTCTATCTGGATTGTTACATGACTTATGTTGTATTCCCGCTTGATGTAGTCGATGACTTTGTCAAGAACCATGTCAGCATCGGCTTCAGGTTTAACTTTGACATGGCAAGCTAATAAGACTTTCCCCACAGTAATCGCCCAGATATGCAATTCATGAATTGCAACAACCTCATCCATCTCACAAAGACCTTTCTCGATCCTTGTGGCATCGATCTCTCTGGGAGTGCTCTCCATGAGGACCTCAAGAATATTACGCAGCATCCTAATTGTGGTTCCCAACACAATTGCAGAGAAAATGAGAGTGCATATAAGATCGATAATTTTCCACTCAGGTTTATACCAGATAATAGCTCCACCAATCATAACTCCAACACTTTGTATGGAATCTCCGAGCACATGAAGGTAAGCACCCTGAATATTTATATTTCGTGGCTTCTTCTTTTTGTGTCCACCTTCCGCCTTATTGTTGTCCTCACTTGATTTGATTAGCAAAGGCTCGCTAGTATCTGCACTATTTACATGATGATGTTCATCATGTTTGTAATGCCCTTGTGTAGAACGATCATACCGGGTGACTGTGACTCCATGGCTGTGTGTGTGGTCATCCTCTGAGCCATGATCATGATCCTCGTGTCCATGATGGTCATGGCCTGGACCGTGCACATGATCATGTCCATGGCCATGTCCGTGATCATGGGAATGTCCATGTCCATGTCCATGTCCATGTCCATGTCCATGGTCATGACCCAGCAAGACAGCCATGATAATATTCACAAGCAGTCCAAAAGCAGACACCAGAAACATCAAAAAGCCCTCAACTTCACCTGTCTCTTGTACAAGTCGCACAATAGCTTCATACACAAGGATCCCAGTAAGAAGCCATATCAATTGAATTGAGACCAGTGCCCCCAGTATCTCTATCCTAAAAAATCCATATGACTGGCGCGGGGTAGCTTCCCATCCTGCAGCCCATAAGGAGAACAAAGAGATAGCAAAGGAAGCAACATCTGATAACAAATGAGCCGCGTCAGTCAATATTGCCAGACTATTGGCTTTGATACCCCCAGCAACCTCCACACTCATAAAGATGACACATAAAACAACTGCAATCAAAAGTTTCCTCATAGAGGCAGAACGTTCTTGTGCATCCTTAGAGCTCGTTTTGGCATCAGAGAACCCACATGCTGCACCCTCACAACCCTTGCTTCCACCAGAGACCCTCTCCATAGATGGTGCATCAGTACAAATCTCAACGTGATGCCCTTCCACTGAGCTTTGTGCCTCCATCTAAACACAGGCAAGTTTCATCAGTCAATCATCCCATAAATGAATATAGTTACCTGGAGATCTTGAGAAGTAATCTCTCAAGCACATCATCAGGTGAAAAATCAAGATCACAAGCATAAAGCACTATATATGATCAAATTAGCTCCAATACGGTTAAGATTTAGTACTATGAGATGGTAAAGCTTTGAAATAACAAATTTACATTACATCAGACCTCCAAATTTTGAAAGCCCTGTAACAGATAGTTTTAAATGACTATATTCCAAAGTTGACATGGCAGGTAAATTATATTATGAAGATGCATACACCGGCTAAGCATTGCGACAGTGGTTAAAAACCAAGCTGAAACCAAAAACCAAAAACCGAAAAAACTGAAGTTTAAAGTCCCAAGCACTGAACCGGCCTAACTGTGTATTTGAAACCAGACACCAAAGTTTGAGGTAATTCAATTTTTTCCCAATCAAACCCATTCTCTACGAAAGTACAACCCAAATGCAGCATAAAATGACACTGACTATTCAGCAAAAGCCAACTTTAACAAAAATTTGCACAAGAAATGGTCAAAATGTATTTGATAAAAATCAAGCAATTAACATTGAAAAAGAAAAGAAGAGAATAACTACTTCTGTGCTAAAGCAGGACAGATAGCAACTTGAGTGTAATACATTACAATTGAGATCTCCATTATATCAATGTACTTAAACTTTACAGGACAATAAGTTAAAGACTTAATGCACTGTAACTTAATGCACTGTATATATAATACAGTCTTAGCAGCATAATATGCTGAACATGCACGTCAACAAAATATACAAGATCTTGAAAGTGTCGCCTCATAAAGTTGAGGCTGAGTCTTATGAACCAGTTCATAAATTAAACGGTCAAGAGATGTGTTCTTCTTTAGTATATACAACTCCCAAAGCAAACAAAATGGCTCTACAAGAACAACATCAGCAGCAAAATCCTATTTCTCACTTTCTGGTCTAGAAAATAGAATTAATAAAAGTTGCTCCACAGATAAAGTAACTAATCTATGCTGTCAATAGTCTACTAGCAAGTTTATCATAAACTAGAGTGTGATAATCTCGGGTTCCAAAAAATTGCTCAGAATGCTGATTTTTTCATATTAGTATACACCAGAACTGATCAACAAAAATAAGGTGCAGATATACATATATATCACTTCTGGAAACTCAAAAATTGTAAGAATTGACTTTATCTCGATATACAAATTTGAGAGATGAGGATTGAGGTTTCATCGTTTAGAGAGTCTCAACTGGAAGAGGGAGGAGTGGCTACAAAAATTCTAAATCCAATGAGCAACCATCACGCAACTCATGTTCAATCATTCAAACCAAAGCAAACAGAGCATTGATCAAGAAATAAAATATCGAAGTAAAATTTAGACAGACTATCATTATCCATCAAAAGAATCTTACTCCCGCAAACAGACTTTCAGGAAACGACAAAATTAGTTAATATACGTTCATGAGTGGAACAGCCCACATAAATCCCAATAATTAAAAAAATGAGAAGGACACGAAAAAAAAAGGCAGTAACAAACAAAAGACATTGTTATCTCGCTCGCAGCCACTATCATTTTTATTAAAAAAAAAAAGAAAGAAAGAATGTCGGTACGTATTAACCACATCACACCATCATTCCACCGTTGGAAGCAACACAATCAAAGAGAAAGTTGAACAAAAATAAACTCGGAAAAATCGAACAGCCGCCATGGATCACGGGAGCAGAGGAATTCTCAGAAACTAGATCTCAGACGCCAATCAACAAATATTATATAATGCGTAAGAGATAGGATGCAAAACAAGAAAATAATTCAAGTATTTTGTTGTACTTTTTTTATTAAGTGGCGGTATGAAATTATGTAATAAAGGAGAATCGAGAAAGTTACCTTTACGAGATACGATTCCCGGCAAAATGGTCTAGTTTTCGAGTGTTAGGGCGTGAGTATACGGCGGAGCTGTATCAGCAGCAGCGCGCAGAGAGAGGGAGAGACGCAGAGAGAGGGAGAGGAGTTGGTTTTATGGAATAGGAGGGCCTGGGAACTTGAATGTGTTGGAATGGGCTTTGTCTTTGGCAGCTCCTACTTAATTTCGGACAGCTAGGTTTTTATTTTTATTTTATTTTATTTTTATTTTTATTTTTATTTTATTTTATTTTATTTTGTTTGTTTAGTATGATTGGAGGCTTGGAGCTATATGAAGATGCTACAACATGCTTTTTTCGTCTCCATGGAGTTTGCGGATCGTTTAATTTATGCTACGTCATATTTTTGCTTTTTTCCAAATATTTGTTTTCTTAAAAGAGAAACTTATCACCTTTGTCTTCAACAGTGAGTGGGATTTTTTTCTTTTTTAGGGGGTGAGTGGAATTTTATTAGTCCCCATTAATTTATGAGTTTTACCGTATTAATTGGCGTAGTTGGGTTGGACCACTTCTTTCCTATTGTTGTTGTAGTCGTAATGTGACAGCCATGGCCCATGGACAATGGTCATCTTATAATTTGCGATCACTATGAATTTCAATTTAGCCTAAAATTTATGGATTGACCCGATTAATCCGACAATCATAGAGGATTAGTACTGAAAATTTATTGCCGGAAACAAATCTCGACTCAAATAATTCTAAACTGAATAACCCGCAACCTGATAGGATTGGCCCGAAGATAGTCCGAGCCTCATAGGTTCGACCCGAAAATTAGCGAGTTCTCATTTTTTAGTTTTCAAATTTCAATACTACTTTTTCAAACTTTTGAAAGTTAGTATAATAAGATTTTTTTTTTTCAAATTTATGTAAAAATGCATTTTGATTCAATATTCGAAAGTTATATTTATCATTTCACTTTTTTATATTTTACTATAACATTTAATATAAAACGTTTAAATTTAAAATTTAAAAAACGATAATCATTTATGAAAAATGTATGTTTTTACTTTTATAAGAGGTACATATTAGTTTTGACTGGAAATAATATACATTTATGGATATATTTCTTTGTTTGAAATATATAATTATCAAGATTAATATACGAAATAAAAACATTCATTAATTTTTTATGAGTCCGGTAAAACCGATGGATTAGCCCGAAACCCGATAATTTAGGATTAGGGTTGAAAATTTATAGCCCGAAAAAATTACAACCCGAATGACATGTAACTGAATAGCCCGACAACCCGATAGGATTAGCTCAAACCCAAGCAAATTGGATCAATTGATATCCCTAAAGATGACAATTAAATATCCACTCATAAGCACGTCTCAAACTCAAAATTCATTTACAATTAATCTATTTATATTTATCTTAAATTTAATTAGAAAAAATGATTTTACTGCTCGTATCCATCCTATGAATATCCACCTGGACTCGCTTATTGTTGCACCCTTAAATCGGCAGATGCGCCGGATGAGCCTAGCCACGGGCGAGCTCGGCACATTATTGGTGTCAAGACATTTGGGTTCGTGCTTTGGCTGGTTGCGGAGTGGTGTGTTGGAGTCAAGATGCGGATCTAAATGACCATAAATCGATAAGCAGAAAAAAAATCGGATCTAAATGACCATAAATCGATAGCAGACAACCCATTAGAATTGGCTCGACAATAGCCCAAACCCCATAAAGTTGGCCTCGAAATTAGTGAGTTCTTATTATTTAGTTTTCTAACTTTATTATTTTATCTTTTCCTAACTCTTGAAAGTAAATATAGTCAGGGTTTTATTTTTCAAATGTATCTTGATTCAATATTCAAAACTTATACTCATTATTTCACTTTTCTTTATTTTATGCTTATGCTTAACATATAATGTTAAGATGCAAAAATTGAAAATGATAATCAATTAAAAAAATATGTATTCACACATCTCTAAGAGTTACATATTAGTTTCAAGTTGAAATGATACTCACTTATGAGTATATTTATTTGTTAGAAATATATAATCATTAAGATAAATAGATTAGTTAAAATATTGTAATTCTTTCGAGTCCGATTGGCCCGATAAGTTAGCTCGAAACCCGAAAGTTTAGGATTAGTGTTGAGAATTTCTAACCCGAAAAAATTACAACTCAAATTACCCATAACCGAAGAGCCCGATAAGACTACATTGAGTCTGAGCGAGTTAACCTAATTGATATCCCTAAATATGAGTACCGCTATAAACGAATTTTTAAATAGCAAATTTAAATACAGATACATATATCCTGTCAAAATTTGTTATGGGTACTAATTTTATTGCCTAAATTCATTTAATACTTTTCTAAATCCATTGTCATTTATCCAGTGAAAATTGTATTCAATACAGAATATATATATATAAATATGAAAAACTTCACAATTATGTTGTATTTCTGCTAGTAATGCATGGTTAAATCGGAACTGCTGGCTTGGCCCAAAATCGGACCGGCAGTCTATCTTTGAAAACAAAATCGGTGAATACAATTCGAACCGGAACTCGCTATATAGGTTAGACGGTCCGGTTCTGGTTCAGTGAAAATGGAACCAAAAACCAGTGGTTAACCGTTAGTTCTGTAGTTAATCGCCGGTTCACAAGGCACGATAGGCTTAGGCATATGGTTCAAGTTAAGGTTCATGCTTTGTCAGAAACCAGCAGTGTTCTGCCAATTTGAAATTATAATTTTTCAAAAAATTATATTTCAAATTCAATTTTTTCTCACTCATTTTTATCTATAAATACTCTTTCATCCTCATTCTCAAATCATACATCTTGTATTAACTTCAATTTCTCTCTTCTTATCTATTATTTCTTCTATCTTCTACTTCAATTTCTCTCAAGTTGTGCTTACTTTACTTCTTCAAATTCAAATTATTTAATTACATTTACACTCTTACACATCTTCGATTTACATAATATCAATATGTATTCATCTCATTCTAATCGTGGTAAAGGCAAAGTTGTTTCCCAAAGCCCAAGTGATGTTCGTACAAGATCAAGGAGACCATCACACCAAGAGCAACTCAATTATCTATTGAAACAATTTGTCGGAGCACTGTAGGCGGAGGAATATGGTGCAGGCGATATCTTTACGGGATTGAACACCCAAAATAATACCCCCTACAGGGTTGAACACCCAAAATGATGCTCTTTATTTTGATAATGCAAGCGTCTGCTAATACTGCTATTATTCAGGCACTAATCGAAGCGTGTGCCCTCGTTTTAAAGAATAATATTTTTGTAGTAGATATACATGTCATATATTAGGTTTATGTGTTCAAGATGCCCTTAATTTGTTTAATAAACATGTAGACCCAATTACACAAGCCGTTAAACTTTTATATAATAAGGCTAGTTTAGCTAAAAAAAAGTAGCAAAAATATTTTCGAAATAAAGGAATTAAATATCTAAATTATATTAAGGATGTATCAACTCGATGGAACTCAATTTGTAACATGGTAAATTCTACATTAAACCATAAAGATTATTTAGTTGATTTTCTTAGAACTTGTAATGATAAAAAAAAATGATTTATTATCTTCTTATTGGGATCAATATATGAAGTTATTTAAATTATTCAATTATGTTAAAACTACAACTGTTGAGTTGTCTGGCATTTAATATTCTACTTGTGTTCGTGTCTTGGAGGATTACGTGTATATAGCACTTAATTTTAATATTTGTATGAAAAAAATACCTACAAATGTATAAAGTATAACAATTGTCATGATTGAAAAATGGCTGAAATATTTTAGAGAAATTCCACGTGTTTTTTTAGTTGTTTAATGCTTATATCCCAAATAGAAATTAGGTGGTGTTTGTTGTCTTTTTATATTGTTATTATGCTGATTTTCAATATTTACCTATTTATAACATGATGATGTCATTATCAACTGGAGAAACAATTAATTTAGATCTTTCAAACATAAAATAAATTAAACATGATTTAGAAAAAATTGTACGGGTCCTCTTTATAGATTATGAAATAGAGTATAATAATGTTCATCAAATACGCTATTCTAGACAATCTATTACTAGTAGCAGCTAAGGATTTAACTTAGACATAGATATGGACTTCAACCCAATAGCACAACAAGTAGCATCACGATACCAAGACCACATACATAGGGGATCTCTGAAGCTAATAGTGAATTAAATATATATTTGGAATCTCACGCTATTTTTCAAGAAACAAGTCATCAACAAGTCGACGTCTTTAATTGGTGGTCAATGCATGAGAATGATTATCCTACACTAGCCAGCATGGTGAATGAGCTTTTTGTAGTTCCCGGTTCCACTGTCTCTGTCGAGCAAGCTTTTAGCATCAGTGACCTCGTCTTGGACAAAAGAATGAGCAACATGGACGTAAAAAAAATAGAAGCCACCATGTTGATTGATGATTGGCCGAGAGTTGAACTAAGAGCGCAAGAACCAGTATAGGAAGATTGTGACGATAGCGAAAATGAAGAATTTACCAAGACTAGTTGATTTGGCACCGAGGAGGACGTCAATTTTGATAGGTAAGTTAAGCTAAGAAAACTATGTAGGCTTTGATTTCTCAATGAGGATATTTTTTAAAGTCTAACTTTAAAGATTAAAATTAAACTCAAGTCATTTTTCTTAGAGCATCCTTAACCAAGCCGGGTTTTCCCCCCAACCAAGGTGGCGGCGATGGAGGAGACGAGCGGCAGTCGGCAGCCACGAAATCAGCCAAGGGCGCTATTGGATGCCTCGCTGCAGCGGCCGAGGAGCGGCTGCACTGCAAGACATCCATCGCCGCCGAATTTTTCTTAAAATCAATTTTAAGTTATAAAAATTGATTTTATTTATTAAAAAAAATTCTTGAAAAAAAAATAATACTATACTTTCACAATGGCCCATATTTAAAGTTTGATCTGTGAATTGGTAAATAATTATATTTTATTAAACTACATGGTGGCTCTTTTTTATAGCTACATGTGGGAGAAGCTTTCCCTTCTCTTTTCGATGTGGGGTACAAATAGCTCTATTTTAGAATTATATGAGGGAGAAGTCATGCCTTCACTTTTTGATATCGGATATAAAGGCCACGACCATAAAATATGATACTTTTAGTTTGAAGATAGGAACACCATTAAATTAATATGATAACTAATCTCATATCTATATTCTGATTAGTTCTAATAAGCAACAAAACCTATCAATTTGTCAAAATTGTAACATAGCAAAAGAAAAAGTCATCGTCTAAATATTATAACCAGTCCGATATTTATAATCAAAAACACCATTATAGTTTTGCATGCATTAATCTGCTATAACTAATTAATTTATCTATGTTCGTGAATTGAGAAAACAAAATGCATTATATTGTATGAATGATTGAGAAAATGCATCTTTTTCTTATCCAATTGAGGAAATGCTTTTGTTTGTAATAATTGTAGTGACTTGAATTAATTTGGACTATAAAATTTATTTTTAATTTTATTGTGTAATTTTAGAAATTTAAATTATGTCATTTTCATATTTAATTAATATGATTTTTTATTTAATTAATGTAATTTTTAATAATTTTAATTAAATATTTTTTAAATTTTTAGTCATTTATTTTTATTTTACAAATATCACAATTTAAAAGAATAAATGAAATTGAAGAATAATAAAAAATGATGGAAAAAAAAGTAGAGTTGTGGCAAATTTTGGGCTAATTTTTTGTGGTTGAATTGTCGGTATTATAGTTGAAAAGTGAAATACTGACATGACAGTTGAAATTTGAGTTGTGGCTGATTTTTTGGGATAGGTTAAGGACGCCCTTAATTTCTTTACTTCCTTCGTTTTTTTAGTTTTTGTTATATAGTTTAGTAACTCTGTTGTAAAATATAAACTTATAATTGTAAAATTATATTTATTTAATTTCGGAATTTGTTTATTATTTAATCTTTGTAATTTATAATTATTTCATTATTAAATCAATATCAATAAAATTATTCTTTCTTATTACTTGATTTTCTATATATTTTAATATTTTAATTTTTGCAATTTATTTTTATATCATCATGTTGATCATAGTGAATATTTAAAAAAATGAGAAATCGTCGAACTGGAACCAGAACCAGCTAAAACCGATTAAAAATCCGTCGATTTTGAGCCGAAACCGGAACCGCCTAAACCCTAATCGGGTTGGTCACGATTCCATTTTTTCGTTCACCGAAACCAGCGGTTCTTAAACTGGCGACATCACTAATTTGTGCTTGATGTATTCCCTCATCCATATCATTTTGCGTTCCATAAACAAAAAATAAAAGGCCTTCAACTCCCAAACTCTATACATTATAAATCTTCATTTTTTGGTCTTTATTCTTTATCATAATTGTTAGAACTCTCATTACAATAAAAAAATGCATATTTCCTACATAATTTGTAACGAAAAAGAAGTCTGCCTTTACTAGCAACGGAGTTTGTGACGTAATAAATAGTGTGGTCGAACAAAAAACTCAGCAACATACCTTTTCTCTCTCATCTAGATACACAACCCACAATCTAATATAATTTCTACATCATTTGTGACTCCAATCTAATCTAATAAAATATTTTTTTATATATTTTTAATTATATATATAATATATAATATATAATGACTATTACCACCATAAATCATGGCAATTGAATTAAATTATTACGGTGGTAAATAGAGAATCATTATCATGGTAACTGAATTGATGATTAATCTATTTAGCTTGACACCGGAGCTCATGCGAAACTGTAATCAATTCCTCTAGCTCTTAAGTTGTCTGATATATTTTTAATCGGAAACAACCATCCATATTGCGTTTGAAAATTATGAAGCGTGAATCTTATCCTGATAAATCGATTGAACTCACTCGTTTAAAGTCCCATTATTTTAATTGTACTTTATAAATAAATATAAATAAAACCATCATTAAGGAATTTTTCCTCGATTAAATTTTCAATCTCAGACGCGACCTCGTCAGCAATAACGTGATATTGAATCATTGATGTAACATGAAAATAGGTCAGCAAATTTTTGTGCATGATAATTTTGGTTTGTCTCTGTTTGCAGAAGACTAGTTATTATGCAACAATGACATTCTGATTTCTGGGAATTAGTTTTATTATTTTTATTATTCGAAATTTTTTTAGGGTTATTCAGAACTTCTACATTCTAGCCACAACTCAATTTTCAGTTGCTATGTGAATTTTTCACTATTCAGTCATAAATTAGCTACAACACCCACAAACCAGCCCCAAAATAAGCCACAATTCCATTTTTTTCATTTCATCATTTTTTTATTATTATTCAATTTCATATATTTATTTTAATTGTGATATTTTTAAATAACAAAAACTACTTAATTAAAATTCCTAAAACTATGTTAATAATTACAATAATTAAATAAAAAATTATATTAATTAAGTACTTAAAATTACATAAATTATATTTCTAAAATTACATTAATTAAATACAAAAAATAATATAATTAACATTCCCAAAATTACACAAATAAAAAAATAAAGCATATTGAATAAAAAAGGAAACATAAAAAAAGAGAAAAAAAAAGAGATGAGAAAATGAAAAAAAACAACAAGTAAGAAGACAAAAAAATATTTAAGAAAAAAAAAAGAAAATAATAAAAACTCGAAAAAGAAAAAAAGTTTAAAACTGAATTAATTAATTAATTAATGAATAATGCCGAAATATTTGGACACAACAAAATTATTTGAAACTAAAAATCCAACCTTATAATTGAATTTAATTTAGTTTTGATTGGTTTTGAAAATATTTCGAATGTTTTCAGCCGTTTAACAAAAACAAAATGAAAATAATAAAAAAAAGAAAAAAAATTGAATTGTTAGAAGTGGGATTTGGACCCACATTCATTAATTGTGGAGTTAAATTTTTTTACCACTTAGCCATTCACTTATTTTATACATAAAATAAATATAAGAAATATAAAAAACAAATATGTTTTTTTATATAAAAAATAATTCCGGCGAGTTGAAGCCGGCTGCAGAGTCGTCGCGGTCGGGCATTCAGCCGCCCACCCCGCGAAATGCCCGACTATGGCACGACAACCCCTTCCCCAACCCCGCCGTGAGAAAGCCGCTACATTTTCTTCTCATTTTGGGGCGGCGATGGTGATGCCCTGACAACTAGAAAGATAAAGCCATTTTTCTACTGTTTTTATTTATTTATTTCCTTTTAGGTGCTATCTTCGTCCTTATACGTAAAACTATTTTCTTATAATTATTGTCTTCTTCCTTCTTTGAAATTGTGTGCTGATAGGGGTTTCTTTATTTCCTTCCATTTTAGGATTTAATAGCGTACTTGTCGATATTCGATGGAAAATCGCTTTATGTCATAATTTATATCACTTTTAAGACTATATCTATCATTTGAGTATCATCTCATCTGGTGCTCGAAAGACCATATGTAACTTTTGAGTGTTTTATTTGTTGAACATCATCTCGTTTGAAGTTTGAAAGACTATAACTATTTCAAAATATCATCTCATATGGAGCTTGAAAGATCATAATTGACTTGCGGATATCATCTCATCTCATCTGAAGTTTGAAAAACTACATTTTAAATTACTCTACATATATCTTGTATAATGTATATATGCATAAGCAAATTTTAAATATAAACTTGTAGAAGACATCACCACAATAAAAAATGATATTTATTATCTTTTGAGATTCGGTTATTTGGTTACCCGGTCGGTTTAACTGGCCGGTTATTCGGTTAACCGAATAAACGTTTCGGTGCGGTTCCGGTGCTTCTCCTAGGCCTTCGATCGGTTCGATTAACTGGATGATTCGGTTTGGTTAGAACCAAACCAGCCGAATAAGCAACCCTAATAGACATACATTTGATGATCTGGTGTCACGGGGTGAGCCCTAGCTATCGTGTTATGATATAGTAATAATAAGTTAACAAACATCGAAATGATAATGATGTATTATATAATTTAATTTTAATATCAATTTTACTATAATTTTAACAATTGATGCACTCGCCATACACTTGTGGATCGATTGAGTATTCTCTACTATGCTATTATTTAACTCATTGTAGATTATAATTATGAAATCAATTATAGAATAATTTTATAATTTGAGGAAAGAATAATTTTATAATAGGAGTATAATATAGCACTATATGTGTTCTAAAATAAATTTTCGTTTAGTAATTTTATAAATTAATCTTGAGTTTGTTCTTTCTCGTGTGTGTTTTTTTTCCTCAGCTTGTTTCCATATTTTTCCTCAAATTTTAGAAAGTAAATAACGATGGGTACAAACCATTAATGGTGAAACTATTTTTTTCAAGGGATGAAACTATTTATTTTAGTTTATGGACATAAAATATTTTTTGTTAAGGAAACCTTTCTTAAACTGTAACTGAAAATACCACAATCACTTCCTTAATTACCGGTAACTATGTAAAACAGAAATTCAATTAAAATGAATTAATCCATAATTTTTAGAAATTACAAAGAAAGACAAAATTGCCCCAATTTTGTATGTATATTTTATGCTAATTTATTTATTTAAGAATAAAACAAATATTTTTTTTAGCGTAAAACCGAAATCCACACCAAATTATCGTGGATCTTTTCCTCTTTTGTCATGAAAACCAACAATTGGTGTGCACTGAATAAACTGACGCTATTATGTAATAACTTGCATATTATATATGAAAGATAAATTATATTTGTGTAACAAACTTGTATCTATATTGACAAGTGAACCTGAGACAATTAGAGATCATCTCCAATCCCAATAGGACAATTTTTTATTTTTCAATTACCCTTTTAATCCTCTCTAACTTTAAAATACCTAAAATGTCAAACTAATGCAAATAATATCGCCAATCAATTTTTCTAATGTCGAAAAGGTGAGAAGAATAGTGACATTATATGCACTCTCATTTTCTCTGCTATAGTGTTGGGAACCACAATTAGGATGCTGTGGAATATTCTTGAGGTTCTCATGGATATACGGTACGTATTTAATAAGACTATCATCATCCGTGACCTTCATCCGATCCAACCTAATTCAACTTTTTAATAAAATATTCATTTCTCTCTCATCCACATACACAACTCCCAACTTAAAATAATTTCTACTTCCATTCGTGACTCCAACCCAACCAAATAAAATATTTTCTTTTTTTTATATATTTTAAATTATGTATAAAAAATTATAATTAATTTTAATATATTAAAAATATTAAAAAAATTACAGAAAATATTTTATATTTTAAATTTATAATAAAAATTACCAAACATTACTATGTGCATAAAATTAAAGTACTAAATAAAAATTAAATACAATATATAAATAAATTTAACACAAACATAAAATATACCAAAGAAAAAGAGAAAAAAAAGACGAAAAGAAGATAACAAAATGAGAAAAAGAAAAAACAAAAGCTGAAAAAGAAATAAAGGAAAAAGATATAAAAAAAAAAGCAACCAATCACACTATGCCATGTGTGGCATGACCTTTAGAAAAAGGGGAAGGTGGGATGATGACCTTGCTTATCCAAGGTCATCTATTAATAATATATTTTATTTATTTTTATATATAAAGTTGTTTGTCTTTTTGTTGGTGACCCTCATAGAGGGTCATCAATGGGTATAGTCTTAAAAGTCATCACTTATTCACTTTCTATCAACCATAAATAATAAATAAATCTTAAATAGTTGGGACAAGTAAAACTAAAAGAGGGATTTCTTGACTATTCGAATAGTCGATTATCAGGTATTGAATTTCTTATTTATTTAAATCGAAATTGAATCTAATAGTATTTTTTACAATGTATATTAAGAACTAGTGGCGGATTTAGAACTTGAAAATAGAGGGAGCGTAACTTAAGAGCTACGATTGAAAAGTTTCAGTCAGTGGCTTCAGAACATATATTTGCACGACGTTTTCTTCAGTCTTCGAGTCGCAACAATGGCGGATCCTAGCACATGCGATTTCTTCAATCTTTAATTTTTTTAGAGAAACTAAATTTTTCAAGCTCCGAACCGCAACAAAGGTATATTCAATCATTGAGGGAGGAGCGACCATATCGGTTTACCGGCAATGCTAAGGGGAAGATAGCCGTCAGAGGGTCATCTCCTTGGATCTGCCACTATAATTAGAACCACTCTCTATAAATGTACTCTTATTTTTTTGAGTAGATAATAAATAATAAATAATAAATATAGTCTTATACAATGGTAAACTCCCACAGCCACGTGTTTCGGAAGAAAATAATTTTTCAAAAAGGAAAATAATGTAAGAATTAGTAGAGACATTTGTGCAATTTATTAATGGATAAGGTGATGTACGTGGAATGAACAGTTGGAGATGAGGAGAGAGGTCAAAGGTCGTGGTAATGTGATTTGTTAATGCACTCCATGTAATTTGATAAATAAGAAATTCAGAATGCTGCATGCACTACTTTTATGGATTGTCCACCATAAAAATAGGGGTGTCGGTAGCCAAATTATTTCCACATGGACAGATTAGCTTTGATTGGAGGAAATCTATACTAATACTAAAAGGCAGCATTGTTGGCATTTCCCACAAACTTGATGATATTTGGCTCATATACATAGCCTAATATCTATACTTATATAAAAGCCAAGTTCTTAAGTGTAGTGCCTAAGCTGAATTTTTATCATTTTTTTAATTCTTTTAACTGTATTCAGGATCCATAGCTGGCTTACACTTTATGATATATTGAGTACTGTGATCAGATATATTCTCGAGTTGTGTAACTGTCTGCTATGACTTTATCATGAACCTTGTGCTGGTAGATTTCGAGTCTTGTGCTCATAAAAAATGAATTTAATTTGGACCTTCTGCTGAAATATTTCGAATCCTGTGCCCAGTATCTATAAAAAATTAGTGTATAAAATTAACATGACTATTAAAAATAATGTTTAAATGTTTAGATTTGAATTCAAATTTCAAAATTGGAGCCAAAACTCAAAAGCATTTGCCTATAAATACACACTCCTACAATTGATGTATTGCCATTTCGGAAACCAGTTTAGTTTGTATTCATTGAGTTTATTTGTATCTCTTTTCTTTTGCTTCAAATGAATTTGGATTCTGAAAATATTTTACTGCAATAAGTTTTTGTTTTTTGTTAGCTTTATTTTGTTTTTTTGTTATCTTTTTTTAGTTATATATTTTCTTTTGTCTTAGTCTTTAAACTACTTTTGCTTTCTATCTATTACATAATGTACACAGATGTTGAACTTTTATCTCCTAAGAGTCAGGAAATACTCTGTCAATGGATCATTCTTCTGCAGCCTGCATGCAAGAAAAGTCAAATGATTATTAAGAAAGTGTGAATTAGAAACGAAGTATAAAATTCATCAAAAAAAGAAAAAAAATGGAAGAAATTGAACTCTTTTGGACTTCCACTGGACGCCACTTTTCGTGCACCACTTCTTCATTTCAAGCGATGCATGGGCTTCTCGATTGATTCGATGCAGCAACAGATAGCAGCAGCAGAGCAGTTGTGATGATCATAGCTCGAATTCCCCTTAAGCTTCTCGATTGTTCCGGCATAGGGCGGAGGCTGCACGAGAGGGGCGTAATCTGGTGCACGTCCGTATGCAGATAAATTATTAAGTGTCACGATAAATAGA
The DNA here is from genome assembly GCA_034509125.1 of Monilaria moniliformis. Classification (NCBI taxonomy): domain Eukaryota; kingdom Viridiplantae; phylum Streptophyta; class Magnoliopsida; order Caryophyllales; family Aizoaceae; genus Monilaria; species Monilaria moniliformis. Next base: position 17,676 of record JAYDZE010224416.1, read on the forward strand.
AAAAAGAAATAGATCAAAATGCGTAAATTATTCTAAAAGATATGCCAAAGTTGCAATGTTCCTATACTATGTGTACAATTATTACCCATTATCATGAAAGCTACTATTTTGGCTTTAATCATACTATCTAACAAAAGTTACCGAAAATATATAAATATATATTATTTGCATCAGGGTAACAGCAGTTGTGACCTCATCTGCTAGCTACTTAATTCCCTACCACTCTCTTTTCCGGAAAATACATCGGCACTAATATTAGTATTTTTTTAATAGTAAATATTAAAAATCATCTCAGAAGCTAAGAACACACATACAGACACGCAAACTTCCGATAGAAATATGCAGTTAAACTTTTATATGCAAGAACACATTATTTTTTCATGTGATTTAACCAACTTAACAGCAGGAATCAAACAAAAAATAATCATAGAAAATAAAATAACAATTATAATTTTCTGATTCAAACTGCAATTTTTACTCTTTCGAAAATTTATACTTCAATCATATATTCAATAACGCATAATTGGTAAACAAATCTAAACAGAAAATGCACATTGGATGAGGAGGGCGACTACTCCGGTTAGGGGCTGCGATGGAACGACCGTGGACAGACTCTCCACGACTACCACGTCCCTGCCGGCGGATCGAGGCACTCGTCTGTCGAGGAGATGAACGTGAGGGCGTTGGGAAGATGATGGAGCTTTGCATGTTCAACAGAAATTTGGTTTTGGTAAAGACACTTATTCGGAGACAATGGTTCGGTTGTAGTGGACGCGCCGCTTAGGAAACAAGGATTCGGTCGTGGTGGTGGACGCTCTGGGCATTTTATTCGGTTGTGGAGATAGTGGAGGCGGCGAAGACGGGTGAAAGACGCATGGAGGGGCTGGGGTAGAGGCGAGATAGGGGGAGATGGGGATGGACGCATGATAGGGAAATAAGAAAGGAGGCGGCGGTTTTAGATCTGCAAACTTTTGTAAACTATACTACCGAGCACATTGTGCTCGGAAATATCAAAGACATCCTACGAGCACTACTTGTGCTCGGTATACTCTACATAATTCCGAGCACTATGTGTGCTCGGAAACTTAGCCGCCGTGCAACTTCCGACAACATTAGTGCTCGGTAAGTTGTCCCCGAAATTGGCAGTAACGTCGTCGTCATTCTTACGAGCACTTACTTGTGCTCGGAACAATTTTGTTTTTCCGACCACGAGATGCTCGATAAATATAGCGACGACCTATTTCCCGAGCATGTGTTTTGCTCGGTAAGTGCTCGGTAATTTTGTCCTTCCGAGCACTTTGACCACATTTCCGACTAGTGTAGTGCTCGGAAAAAGCCGCTTTTTTTGTAGTGTGCCAAGCCCTCCAACTTCAGTTTATTTGCAGAATGATATGGACCTTTTAGCAATTTTCGACTTTTTGTAATAGTTGGGCTACAATAATGTTGGACCAAGGGGAAATAAGTTGGGCTAAGATCTGGTGGAACACATTGGGCCCAATTAGATATATATTAGGCGAGATTTTTAATTATTTTTTATATATTTCCATTTTTTTATTTTGCTTTATTTTCTTTTTTTCGAATTCTTTTTATCTTTATTAATAAAATATGCTTTATTCTCTTTTTTTCCTATCTCTTTTGCTATTTTAATAAACAAAATATGGCATGAGTTTAAGAAAAAAATATGCACACTTTCTAACTAAGAAATATTAATATGTAACTAAAATTTATTAATATTTAATTAGAATCTATTTTACACAATAAGTGTAATTCTAAAAAATTATACATCTAGGAATTTGTTAAAGTTTAGTTAGTTTTTCAAAAAATTATTATATAGTACATAGAAGTTATCCAATCTATTATATCTCAATAAATACTAGCAATTATATATTTTCATGAGAATGATAAGCATATAATTTACTATTTAGATTTTTTAGTAATAAAAATATAATAATGCTATTGGTTGAACATAATAATTAATATATATTGTGTAAATAAACAAAAATGCGTAAGAAGCAACTCAACAGAAGGTGGTAAATAATGAATAGTCTAAAAGTTTATTTGAATGTTTTCGATAATAAAATATTTTTAGTTTGAACATATTTGATTATTGATTAAACTAGAATAAGTTTTAGTACTACACATAAAGATGGTGTGTGCTTACAACTTATAATTGTTACATTTTGTAGTTAATAAGAACTTGCATTTATAAAATTGAGCCATTGATAAAAAGGTTAGACATAAAGATTTAGATTTACATTAATTTGGATCAAAATATATTTTCAATGAAATATTTATAATTCTATTTGTATTTGTAACTACAAATTTGTTATATAAATTTGGCTTCAAACCAAAATATTTATTATAAAAATAGAATTACCAACAAACTTGTGAAAGCTATTTGCTACGATAAAAAATAATTAGTAGTGGCACAACAAATTTCAGTATTAACGACTAACTAGCTACTTTATTATAGTGTCTAATGACTTGTGCAATTATCATCGTTAGTTGAAAAATGAACTAAGCCAAGCAAAACAGTGAACATATAATTATATATATACAAATAGACACAAAGTAAATTTAAAAACTTATTTTGCACCATTTATCAACAATTTAGTAGAGTTCATCATCGGATTTACCACAATAGTTACACATATTTAAAGTACACGTACGATTTT